>JAOVYX010014745.1:0-30945 GCA_035668315.1 Drosera spatulata
TAGCAACAATCAAGAACAGGAAAACGAAAAAGATAAAGGACGAAGACGATAACTCACATATTTCATAAAGATGAATTGCTACAGTAGTAAACAACCAGTGCGAGAACACGAGAAGAAAGAGCACTGTGAATGAAGAAGCTGGAGGCTTAAGTTCAATAAGAACATACTATAAAGGAATTTGTGTGGATGAAGACTTCTGTTGACTTGGAGTCTCCAAGATAAGATCAATAATTGACCGACAACTACAATACACATTCTCTTGAAATTTCAGAGGCAATAATGCATGGTATCTTCCACGAAGGTGCGTCATTATATATAAAGTTGAAACCAGCATATGGAGCTGGTGAGGAAAAAGACTTCACTGGGCCTGAAGCAGTGGAGCTACTTTCCCTGGATTCTGAAGGACAAACTTATCGTATCTTCAAGGAAGGTGGAATATTGAACATGGCGTTACTCATTGGAATTAGATTCCAATGTATGATTCCCCAACAAATGTTGAAAACCATCTATCACTTCCAATCTGAAAATTAGTTTGTTACTCTCTCTCGCTCTCTCTCTCTTTGATCTAAGATATTTATCTGCAAAACATATCAATTTATCGACTTAATGGAGAGTTATCATAGCATTATTTTAAAAAAAAATATGAGAAGCCTAACAATAATTGTGTTCTCTTAAACAGAAAATCTTCAACATGTAACGTGATATAGAACAACTTCTTCAGATAATACAACGGAATCAGCGGAGCAATTCAATTGATTTTGTCAGATGATAAAACATTAGAATTAACAAGGTAATTAAGCTAATGCAAAAGAGAAGATAGGAAGAGAGAGTTTGAGAATTTTTTTTCTCCTAAAATGGTGTGTAAAACACCTTGGAAGAAAACTCTAGTTATACGACTCCAAAAGCTAACTAACATCTAATTTTTTATCACCTAATCAAGATGATTAGGTGTAATTAATAACTAATCAGATAAACCTTTTTAATATTATAAAAAGTAGTTGAAAATTAAAAAAATGTCAATACTTAGATATAAATACATCATTTTTAAAGGTTTACATTCACAACAAAAAGTGATATATGGTGTTAGTATTATAAGCTTTTGAATAATTTGAAGAGGAAAAAAAAAAAAACCAAAACGGTGCGAGGATTTTTAGAGGGTATTACTACCTCATAAGTTATAGTATATTCACCGATCAAAGTTCCAATTATGGCAAGTTTTAGTTCTTCAAAGAGACCACAATTAAATCCTAATAGGTAGAAAACTTGTCTACAAGAAATACAAACTCACCCCGTCATAATATAGATGATGGAACACTTTTGACTTTCTGTATTATTCAATGAGCATTTTGAAGATTTTTGTTTTTATGTCTCAATGAGGAAAAAAATTATGTCATTGCTCAAGGTTGATATACGTAACTTATCATCAATGTTTCTTCATGATAATTTAATGAAAAATGATATTTGATCGTTCCACGACATAAATAACAGTTAGTATCAATAATTAGTAACAGCAAGTGTGTGGTTAAATCGTTGCATCTATATTGAGACCTATGAAGTAATAGATAATAGAAGTTCATGCTAGAAAGTGTGAGCATTATACATAGCCTACCTTTGATTCAATGCGTTCCTCCACTCGTGACTGCGGATGACTCCTCTTAGAGATTTGCCTCCAACGAATTCTCTCAGAAACCCTGTCATATTTCTTTATGATTTTCTCCGCTACGATTCTACGTAATTGAGGACTTTGGCAACTCAGAGTCCTCAAGAATAAATGTTTGGAGTCTTCATAAGGAAGCATTTCGATTTAATGGCGTTACCGCAAATTCTTCGACAGGCCACTGAAGCTTGAGTAGCTAGAATTAGGTTTCCTTCATCTAATAATCTTCTCTCCTTCATGTTATAACAAAGTTTCACGTCATCATTCATTCCTCTTTTAGTATGTTTGCCGCTGCAATTACAAAAGACTACAGCATTGAGTAGAAAAATTGTTCTCTACATGCAGCACAAATGAAAATTGCAATTTAATTCCAGAAAAAAAAATCAGAATCAATCATAATTCAAAATAAGTTATCTGACTAAAAAAAGAAAGAAAGAAACGACGACGATGATGAAATTGTATGGCATTACCTGATTGAAAGATCATGCGCCGCATAAGTGCGAGTTGGACGATAAATGACGGAAACATGACGGGAAGTGACGTAATCCGAACGAAAAATGACGAAATCTGGGGCAACCATGGCGAGTGACGCATCGAAGACAGCGTAGAGCGTATTCGTCCGCCACGGTCGCGAAGGCCATTTTCCTCTTCTTATCATTGCACACTCTATCCTTCGATCTATTGATTCCTTATTGTGATTCATGTGATTTTGTTCCTATCCTTATCTCGGTTTAATGTTAAAAAGTGACGCTCAAAAGAACTATCGTGACATTGCACTTTGTCATAGAAATGAATATTTAGTGGGTTTCCCTTTTGATGGGCCCACACATCTTTCTAAATGTAAAAAAAGAAAAAGAAGACGCACTAAGGAAAAGAATTCGAGAAAAAAAGAGACACGCACGTAAGAGAATTGGTGAGACGAATATACTGTCATGCGTGAGCAAATGGCAAAATACGGTAGCAGCAAATCAAGGCGGCAAAAACTTCATCAATTCCTATGAATAAGCATCAAGGGGTAGAAATCATTGTATCACACCAAACACAAAAACAACACCAAAAGAGTTAGAAAAAAATCCAATTTGGGATATTGAGGGGTATCCTCTACGGGTATATTTTTATCCCGTTAGAGAAAAAAAATTAGTGAGAGTTATCATGATGATTGTAATCCCCTAACACATGTTTAGGGACGATATTTATAATCCCTCTTTAATGGATATTTTGGTACCGTAACGATCCCGTGTTTTTTACCCTTTTACTTTTAAGGCGTTTTCTATGTAAAAATCTTGGTGTCGACTTTATTTATTTTTTTGGCTATTTAGTTATCCCATTTTAATTGCACGGTGAGGGAAAAATACTGAAAAATTTCCGCTGCACCTTATATCGATTTTTCCCAACAGACTGGTATCAGATCTCTGGTTAATTTAACCGGAAGGCGATCCGATTACTGTGCTAATTAAAATGGAAGACGGGGCCAGCATTGGTGGCATGATCCGATTGACCTCATTGAACTATTCGATGTGGAAGTCCAAAATGGAGGATATCCTTTACTGTAAGGATTTATACGAGCCTATCGTAACCAAGACGAAACTCGTTGATAAAGAGGAGAAAGCTTGGGCGTTGCTGCAGCGCAAAACTGTTGGTGTGATTAGACAATATATCGACTAGAGTGTCTTCCAATACGTGACCAACGATGTCGATACTTTTTCTCTATGGGAAAAGCTCGATGCGATGTAACAGAAGAAGACTGCGATGAGTAAAGCTTCTATGATGCGGAAGCTAGTGAAGTTGCAGTTTAGAGATGGCCGTAGTATAGGAGAGCACTTGAATGATTTTCAAGGTATTATCAATCAATTGATAGGTATGGATTTAAAGTTTGATGATGAGATGCAAGCACTATTATTATTAAGTTCCTTACCTGATAACTGGGAGACACTGATGGTGTCACTGAGCAACTCTGTTCCTGAAGGGAAGCTCACAATGAACATCGTGAAAGACAGTATATATGCTGAATGAGGAAATCATAAGAAAGGAGCTTAGTCCGTCCAGCTCATCAGATGCTCATGTGACAGAGCATCGCGGACGGAACAAAGAAAGAACTTTCCGACAAGACGACAAGACGACAAGTCCGGAGGAGATCGAAGTCCCAGAATCGGAAGGGCTTCACTTGCTATTATTGTGACAAGCCAGGCCATAAGAAGAACGAGTGCAGGAAATTCAAAAGAGACACGGCGTAAGGCAAGGTTGCTAAGGGAGAGCAGAACTGTGAGCCAAGCACCACTTCCGTTGCAATCATGGATGAACCCTGCCTCTTTTCAGATAGCGATTCCATCAACCTCGCTTGTCCAGACTCAAACTGCGTGGTAGATTCTGATGCCTCATTTAATATTACTTCACACATTGATTTCTTTTCATCTCATAAAAGTGGTGACTATGGTCTTGTGCGAATGGGACATAATGAAACATTTAGGATTATGGGCATTGGAGATGTTTGATTGCAAACCAATGCAGATTCTAGGTTACTGTTGAAGAATGTCAAACATGTGTCCGACATTCGACTCAACCTGATTTCAGTTGAAATGCTTGATGATGATGGTTACACTTCTCATTTTTCTGATGGGAAGATGAAGCTCTCGAAGGGTTCTTTGCTGGTTGCTAAGGGAAAGAAGCAAAGGACGTTATATTCAACGCAAGCAAGGCTGATCAAAGGAGATGTAAATGCTATTGAGAGATCCTCCTCGATCGAGCTCTATCATAAGAGGCTCGGTCACATCAGCGAGAAGAACATGCAGATTCTTGCACGTAAGCAACTCCTACCTGACGTGAAAGGTATTCCTCTTAAATCATGTGTTGACTGTATAGCTGGAAAACAACACAAAGTATCCTTTCTTTCTTCCCTTGCAAATAGAAAAAAGAATATACTCGACCTTGTGCATACAGACGTCTGCTCTATGACAGAGAGATCTCTAGGTGGTGTATACTATTTTGTCACTTTTATAGATGTCCATTAGAAAGGTTTGGGTCTGTACCTTGAAAACTAAAGACCAGGTACTGGACATGTTTAAGGAGTTCCATGCCAAGGTGGAAAGATAAATTGAAAGGAAGCTCAAGTGTGTCAGAGGAGACAATGGTGGCGAGTATAGAGGTCCGCTCGAGGAACACTGCAGGAAACACGGCATCAACTTTGAGAAGACGATTCCCAAGACACCTCAACAGAATGGAGTGGCAGAGAGAATGAACAGAACCATCTGAGAGAACATTCGCTCTATGCTCTCTCATACGAAACTCCCTAAATCGTTTTGGGGGGAGACGCTGCTTACTTGATCAACCATTGTCCTTCAAGTCCTTTGAATGGTGATATTCCAAAAAGGGGTTTGGAGAGAAAGAGACGTGTCCTATCAGCACTTGAAGGTGTTTGGATGCAGAGTTTTTGAGCACATCCTCAAGAATGAACGCTCTAAGTTTGATGGTAAAACGAAACAGTGTATATTTCTTGACTATCCTAATGAAGAATTTGGTTTCAGGTTATGGGATTCAATAGCCAGAAAGCTCATCCGAAGCAGAGATGTTATCTTCTTCGAATATCAGACCATTGAGGAGACATCAAGAACCCAGAGAAGTCTAAAACCCCAGAAGATGTCCCAATGAACTTGGATCCATTTCCTTCTCCGGCACTGGAAGGCCAGGGGGGAGATATACAGGATGATCTCGGTGATAAAGAAGCTGGTGTTGATGTTGAAGGCCCAGAACCATTGGAGCCGCGGAAAGAACAAGCACCATTACAACCACCAGCACAACAAGGTACGCGACACTCTACGAGAGAATGCAGACCATTTGTCAGGTATCCTGATACAGAGTATATGATGTTGACTTATGGGGGAGAACCAGAGAGTTACAATGAAGCCATGTCAGATCCACATAACGATCGACGGTGGTAAGCCATACAAGAAGAGATACAATCCTTGCATGAGAACCATACATTCGAGTTGGTGAAATTACCTAAGGGCAAGCGCGCGCTAAAGAACCGATGGGTCTATCGTTTAAAGACCAAAAATATAACGTAATTTTTTTACATTGTTAAAACAAATAACGAAATTCATCAAAATACACATTAAATGACACTCTCTATGTTCTATTCAAATTATAACGGTTTGATCCGACACGATAATTTATGTGTGTGTTGAATTAATAAGAAATGACAATTCTGTTCTTGTGAGTGTGTGAGATAAAGAAGTGAGAAAAAAAGGAGAAAGAAATGATGATTAGTGGATTGATGTGATATAAAATAGAAATAGTTTGATATATTTGTATGAAAAAAATTGATACATAAGAAAAAATTATAATTTGAATAAAACAACAATAATAACAACAAATCAAGTCTTTATTCCATCAAGTGGGATCGGCTACATGAATACGACGCCGTCATTGTAATCTATCATGTGAATCATCTTCTGTAAGATTATGATAGATCATTTCAATTTGAATAAAATAATCAAAAAAATATATTCTAATATAACGTTATATTTTTTAACGGATAGAATGCGATTACAGAACCAGCCACTAATATCCATCTCCTTGCAAAGCCCTGAACCACCCAAGTCCCAACAAAACCGACACTTGAACGCAAGATTACAAGATATCCACCAATTTCAAGAACTTCGTCTCCGACCATTCCGAGCGCTGCCATCTCCGGCAACGGCACTGTCGCGGACTCGGCCGACGCCGGCATCAATTCTGGTGTTCAGCCTGCGAACTCAGCGGCAGCGGCGGCGAAGGAGGTGTTTTTGGTGTGTATGTGATCTTCTCAAGTCTCGTCTTCATGTTTACTTTCTACCCATTTGGGCATGATGATGTTGTGGATTTGATTAGAGGGAAATGTGGTTCAAGTTTGGAGGAATAAATGGGATTGTAGTAGAGGTGAAAAGTCGAAAGGATAATGATAGGGAATTCCATTTAATTTTCTTATGCCCCTAGCTCTAAAATCAGTGAAGTTGAAATAGAAGTTGATCTGTTACTTGGTTAGATACTCATATCAAGTAATCCTTGTCCACAAGGCCCTAAAGTCAGGGGATTTCACCCTAAGAGTGTATCATAGTGAAATAGGGCGCGTCGTCGGTGCTGCAAACCGTAGGTTTGGCTGTAAGTTGAAAAATTTATACTGTAATTTGTTGATGAATGTACAGAGTCAAATTTTAGTTATAAAATACACTAAAAACTTGATTGTACGCAATCATCTATTTACAATATAGATTTTTCAACTTACAATATAAAATCGCCTAACATACAATATTAGCAGTAGCTTCTACGCCGTCCTTTGCAGCAGACATGTATTTCCCAGTGAAATAACCTTGTTTTATGCTTAAACATGTGGTGAGTTCGACATGTTACAGCTGTGCTATCAGTTTTTGAGGATAAAATAGATCTATTGATCAAATATTATCTTTTGTTAAGATATATCTTAGTGAGTCTTCTACTATAAGTTCGGACTTTTTGTAGACTTGGTTCCTCGACATTTTTAAATATGTCCGAGTCAGATGTTTAATTCTTGATGTCTCGTTGTAGGAGGCGGTTGAAGTAGCTGATTATATTTGAATACTTGGGAGCTGGTTTGATGCTTATACATGATTTTCTTGATATGGATAGCTATCGAGTTACTAACACAAATGAGCTTACTATGAATGATATTAAGTGAGGCCTTTCATTTTGTGTACGAGCAGTGATGGCTACTAAGGTGGTATCTCCTGCATTCCCACTCGCTCTGTTGCCATTTACATCAAGAGCCACAGAGTACAACCGGCCACGGCCATGGCAAGAAGTATCCTGGAGACCCAAAAGGATGCAGGTGGTTCGTTCATCACCGACATTTGGCCTGGAACCTTCTTCATCCTCTCTCCTCTTGTTGGCAGATAGTGTTGCTGGGTATTCTCCGGCTAGCTACTATACTTCACTTGGTCTCTTCGTCATCTCCGTTCCTGGCCTCTGGTCGCTTATCAAACGCTCCATAAAATCAAAGGTTTGTTTCATCGGATTTCCTAATACATCAACTTTTCAGTTGCTTGGATTGCTTTACCTAAATTTTGAGACAATTCTTTTTTTTGTGGTGCGTGATTGATGTTCAGATAGTTCAAAAGACATTCATACAAGGAGATGATGCAAAGAAAGAGCCAAAAAGAGTTGCAGGGGAAATTCTTTCATTCTTCGCTCGAAATAATTTTACAGTGTCCAACAGAGGAGAGACAATAATGTTAGTTACCAAAATCATACCTATGTTCCTTCTCTTGCGTACAGTCTTCACCTTCTCATAGTCACCTTTGAGCATTTAGTAGAGTAGTTCCAGTGCAAAACTTAAAGACTCTCGCGTTGAACTTATCTATTCATTGAAAATGTCTATTTACATCGCAAAGGGCACTGGAATCTGCGTCTGACTACTGAGATAAATGTTTAGTATTCAACCTTCATTCTTGGAACTTGTTGCTGATTGGTGAAAAGTTCCCTCGTGATTGAAAAAACATAAAGAAGAATGTCGTGGGTTCTCTCAACTGGTTGTTCATTGTTCCCAGCCAACCATGTCCTATTTTTAATTTTTTTATTTTTTTGGTAGGCGACTTACTTGTGCCTGTATAATTCTATGAGGACTTGGTGCATGCCCAGATCTTGGGCTGCAGCAGCATATCCTACTCTTGAACCTCTCTGTTGATCCCAAAAGATCGAATGAAGATTTAAGTTGTTTTGCAGCGAAAATTTTCTATTCAACTAGAATGCTGACTCATGTAAGCAGTGATTGTGCCAAAAGGTGAAGTTTTAGAAACAAACTGAAAAGATCCCAATGTCTTGCTAAAAAGGACTGATCTAATAGATGTTATTAGAATGTTACTGACTCAAGCTGATGGAAAAACAGGTTTCTTCTTTGATGTGGTACTGACGTCCGAGAGTTGACATTTTGTTTCACAGCTTTGAAGGAATAATGGTTCCCAGCAGTGCCCAAGCTGCATTACTCACATTCTGTACTTGTATTAGCCTGGGAAGCGTTGCGCTAGTGCTTACAATCACCGTTCCTGATTTTGGCAGCAACTGGTACTGGATCACTGCATTGAGTCCTCTTGCGTAAGTGATAAGCTTTGTACCTTTTGAGAAATTTCAATAAATATTTTAGTGGCATTTCTTCTTTCTAGTATACTATGCCATGTAGGGCTTGATTATATTAAAAAAGCATGCAAAACTGTTTTCTGTACGTAATTCATGATCGAAGAAAAACCCTTTCTACTTCTTTCCTGTCTAGAACGCGTATTGTGACAAATATTGCTAATCACTAGATGAGAACAAGTGGCGTTCATTTTCAGGAAATAGATTTGAAATGAACACTGTGTTTTGCTCTAGGATAATTGGGATAGCAGGGGATCAAACGCATCGGCTTTGTTGCCTTTATGAGATCTAAGCTCATATGTTGACTGTTTTGTAACGCAGCTATTATTTGCAAAACGAGCATTGCTTTCTGGTGTGTATATGTGGAATAATAACTCTGGAACATGACATGAATATAAATGACAATGTGACTTATAGTTGCATTTGTGTTATCTTTTTCATGTTTCTATATCCTACTGTATCTGAAGAAACATCCTTTTGTTCAAATGCAGTGGCGCCTATTATTGGAAAAGAGCATCAAGAAAGGAGCAGATCAAGGTCAAGATGATGGTGGCCGAAGATGGTACATTATCAGAGATTGTTGTGCAAGGAGATGATGTTCAGGTTGAACGGTTGAGAAAAGAGCTTTATTTCGCCGAGAAGGGAATGGTTTATGTTAAGGGCCTTTTTGAGAGATGACGAGATGTATTTTGGTTTGTGAGAGATGAGATCATATGTATCTGTTTTGTAAAAGGGAGGGGAACAATTGTTACCAAACCTAACTTTTGTCAACACGCTTATTCTTGTACAATGTGAAAGAGAGCATAGAGCTTCAATTGCAGATTTCGGACAGCTTTACTGTATATCAATTTTCACTCTTGGCTCGAATAACGGTTGAGAAATTATGACTGATACAATTGAATAAAGGTTTACGTTTTGAGATTGAAGAAGGGAAGGAAAAAATGAATGCAACAAACCTTTAGTGTTGTCCAGTGAAGTATTAGCTCCGACAAGTGTTCCTAGGATTGCGACAACGGCTAGTAACTTCGCGATGGACAGGGGATATCAAAGTGTAAATATCTTTACACTAATGTATCGGGTATCTTATTTTCAGATAAACATAAAAAAAAATATAATTCAAAATGATGTTTTTAACTTTTACGTAAACCCATATCTAATAACGAAAACATATATGATAAGGACAAAAAGGGAAATTTTTTTACAACGAAAACCCTCTAGAAATAAAAAAACGTTTGTCATCAACAATCCTAGAGAACTAAACACGCAAAACACCGGGCTGGGCTAAGATGAACACAACAATGCCGGCCCACTAGTTTTGCATGGCGTTTGCTCCACCACCATCGCCTCACTCACACGAACAGTGCAGCAGTTCTTCTCTTCTCTTTTCCATGATAACAAGTTACCAAACACAAAACTAAAACAGCATTGAAAAGTCGTCGTCTCCTCTCCTCACAGCAAACCAATAGAAACACAGAATCCCTATCAACACAAATCCATCCATTCAAAGGCTTCACACGCCTGTACAAAAAAAAACCCAAAACTGTCGGTCCAAAATCGGCGACGAATCCCGCGGCGGCGACCTCGACGGCGGCGTGGAATCGACGGCGGCGGCTCTTCTTCTCCGGTGGAGGAGTGTTTCGCTGTAGTATTTGGTTTTTGATTGTTTCGGCACTGTTTGTGTGATTAGGGTTTCTGTTGTGTGTGTTTTATTTGTGGGATTCGTATTACTGGACTTGACAGGCGAAGGAGGTTTGTGGAAATTAAGGTGTGAGACTGAGTATTGTATAAGTGGATTATTGAGGAAACAGAATGTGTTATATGGTATAATGCTTTGATTATATGGGGAAAGTTAGGGTATTGATTGAAGTTCATGTATAGTGTGGAAACGTACCAGAATAGTATGTGTGTTTGCCCCAAGAGGTGCAATGGGAATAGAATTGGAAGTTCAGTGTGTTATGAAAAATATCTGAGGGAGAATAAGTACGAAATGGGACGGGGGAATTCGAGTGGGGTTTGGTAGGGTGAGCGGAGAGGAATGTGGGAAGGAGGTAGAAATGACAACCCCATCTCTCAACCGAGAAGATCTTCTTGTGCTCATATTTGGCCGGGAATTTGGTAAAAATCAGGTTGAGAGATGGTTATAAATCTATTGCCAACTTCTCAACATCAATCTCGATCTATGGATCGGACTTCTATTAAGGTTGTTCATGTTCTGGCCTCAGGTTTTAATTCTAGATGAAAATATACCCTTTATTTGCAAGATAAGTCAGTGCGCATTATTCTATTGTGTACTCGCTTTAGCAAAAGCTCTTATCACTGCTTTAGTTAATGTTGATATCTAAATGCATACTTGTGTTATATGGCAAGGTTTCCTAATTTCTACAATGTGTTGGCTTCAGGTGGCTCATTAAAGGGAAGATCTTTGCAGAAGTTATTGATGCCAACATGTTGCTTGTCATCATTGGAGACCTGTGAAATTTAAGAGATGGGAGCTGATCACCGGAAGCGAAGATTGAACTCAACTGGTGATCTTGATCATGGATTACAAGAGCATCATAGAGCAATGAAGAAAAATTTCGTCTCACAATATCATTATCTCAATCCACATATATCACTTAAATTTGATGTTGATGGAAAGAGGGTGATTGCTAAAACGGAACAAATAGGATTATCTTCGAGACACCTGGACCCATTTGTTTCTTCCTCTCATAATAAGGGTGCCCTGGCAGATGTGGTGGCCATTCCTGGTGGTCTTTTTGACCCAAACAATCTAAAGGAGCTTGTATCGTACGAGGTACTTCTAGTGCTTTGTATTCTCATTGGTTTGGACTACTGGATATGGTTTTTCCTTTCTTTTAATTGCTATAATGAACTTAAATGGCTTCCTTTCTAAATTGCTTTTAGGCCTGGAAATCTCTTCTATCAGAGAAGGAGAGAAATTATCTCAAGCAGTTCCTTCCTGGAGAACTTAAGCCAGAACATGTCTTGAAACCTTTGCTTTCTGGGGAGAACTTGCACTTTGGAAATCCGTTTTTGAAATGGTTGGTAGAGTTTAATTACTTTGATGCAATTTATCCTTTTCAGTCATTTTTAGATTATTTTGCTGCTATTGTGATCTGTTTATTTCTTGGGGCTGGCTTGATTTTTTAATCTTGTATAGCCACTTTTGTGCAAAGTTGTGTCTCAAGGCTTTTGGTAACTGACGCATTGTTTCGGCTTGTTTTCCTGGAATAATCATTTTTGTCATGGTTGCATAAAATTGTTGACCTATGAACAATAGTTTGTATCCTACATGTCAACCATTTGGTGTTTCGGAATCTAAGACTCCTTTATAGTGATGCACCTTATGTTGGAGTTCTGGTCTTTTTCATGCCTATGCATATGTTATGGGTCGTCATTTTGGATCCCGGGGAATCTAATGGAATATGTGCAATATCTAAGCTACTTTGCTGATCTTTTTGATCTGTGGAACTTTCTTATAGTTGGTGCGAGCTCTTTATGTTTTTATTTATCATGGGTTTTTAGTCTAGTGCCATGATGTTATCCACAAGCCATTGCCAACCAGCCAAGGCAAACTTTTGTCCTGTGGCTGTCTATTGTTTTTACCCCCACTTTCTGCAAGTCTTGATGAATGGAATTCTGGCTAGAAAATTTGCTCTAAATGCATACTGCTTTATTTTTTATGTTACAAGAGTATGTAGGAGAAAATTGAAGATAAATCTTCGCAGGGGTTCTTCTCTTTGTTCTGGTGATCTTCATCCCGATGGAGTTCTTCACCAAGAACAGTCCATTAGGGCCAATAAGAAGGCATACTACTATGAGTTGCGGAAGTACCATGACAAGTATGTGGCTTTGGGAACCTCTTTTCATATTCCATGCTCATCTCCTTTTTGTTATATGATATGCAACATCTTTTGCCTTTTTTTGGCAGTATGATAGAGAATCTGCAGAATATGAAAGAGAGATGTGCTAACTCAAGTGATCCAGAAGCAGAGATATTGCATATGACGAGGTTGGTTTTCACTAACTAGACAGCAAAGTGTCTGAACTTTTCTTCTGTGATTTATGCACTTTGCTCTGAACTAAAACTTGCTGTAGAGGTTAGGATTTTGCGTATAGTTTTCTTTGTCACTCTATTATCTTGCCTTCTTCACAAAAATAGCAAAATATAGTACTCCAAATAAGAGGTAAAAGTTTCTGAACTGCGCTGAGTGTTGTTTCTGCATGATCATCTGGCCTCTTCTTTGCCTGATGAAGATCAGTGAGCTTGTACCAAAAAGCTATCGGAACCTGTGGTTCTCTTTTGTTACCATCGGTCGAGGGTACTTAGTTGCTTAATTTTGGTTGAGATGTCCTAAGAAGTAAAAGTTTCAGTGCACTGAGCTGAACGGTTCTCTGATGCTGTTAAGCAAACGCTAATGACAAAGATGCCTTTTGGGTTCTATTAACAATGTTCAACTCTTCCATGGAAATTGCTCTGCAGTCTCCAGGGCATCTCATGTGAGATCTGTACATATTCTAAGATCATGCCCAATCTAATATATTTTTGGAACGTTTAGCAGGTCAAGAAGGGTGGCAGGGGCACCTGAAAGAAAATCTCATTATCCTGGCGAGAGTGGTGGTTCTTCATCTTACTCCTCTTCTGGGAATGCTGATGAGAAAGCATACAGTAGTGACAATTGGAATCACTTAGGGGCCAATGTCTCTAATTTTCAGAAGAGGTAAACTATCTCAAAAGTTGTTAATCCTGCTCTTTACATGTTGGCATAGGCTGATGCGGGGCTTAGAATATGATGTGCAATGTCTTGATGGTGAGTTTCCTATGGGGAAAGAAATACTATCTGGTTAGCTTGTGTGGTGGGAGTGATAGGAGAAGCTCACTTTTAGGTGATCGTGTAAAGCCTTTTTTTTCTTGAATGGGATGGCTTTGATCTTTAAGCTCATGAAGGTAGCGGCTTAAGGAGGAGTATACCATGCAAGGAGCCAAGGACTAAACGAATTCTTTCGCTATTCTGATAAGATGTCAACTCTGTGTTTGGGTATCACTGTGGCTATTCTGGCTTTTTTTTTTTTTATTTTTTTTTACCTCATCACGTCACATGTGTCATAAATACTTGCTATTTCCCTTGAAAATTTAACCGTTTGACCCAGATCAAAATTTTTTGTGTATATTCATTTTGTTCCTGTGGAGTATGAGATGTGAGTAAAAGAGGGTTATTGCAACGGTGGATGGATAGTTTGGTATTGTTTAATAGAAATATCTTCCAAATAAGGAAATTTGTATTTTTTTTTTTTTATGGGTGCCTAAAAAGAGAAGTGACCCATTAATTATTGGGAGGAGGGAGTGTGTGGGAAGCTGGAGTATAAGGATCTAATATTATATCTCCTTCATCAGGGTTCATGGCAAAGCTTTTGGGAAGCAAAAAAATGAGAAGCCAGCAGCATCTCCTGAGGGACCAAATGCTATACCAAAATTAGGGAAAGGCGAGAAGCATCAAAAGATCAATACAAAGTATGATGATGGCACCAAATACATGTCATATGTGAAGGTGAGGCTCGTGAGCAATGCTTATGCTTTTTCATGAACTGTGTAATCAAGGCGCCTTCTTTGTAGCTATTGTAGCTTCCAGTTCTACAAACGTAATGCAACTAGGGTGAAAAATTAGAAATGACCTTTTTGCTCGTAGCTATTGCAGTTTCCAGTTTCCAGCCCATATTATTATTTCTTTTTTTTTTCTGCATGTAATTTAGGATGTATTATCTGTTTGGAAACATGGGTGAGCTGACCTTTTTATGCCGGGGATTTTTCAGATCAGTAAAAGCCAACATGAGCTTGTCAAGAGCATGAAGCAATCTGGCAATAGTATTCAAGCCAAGACCCTGAATCTCGTCCTGGGTAATCTTGACAATCTTCGTGTGAAGCCATATGAGATGTTTGAGAAAGAAGAACAGATTAACATCTTGGAGTATTGGTATGTATTCTTTTGAAGGAATTGTTATTACTTGGATGTTGATATAGTTGTTAGAGAGGGACAGGCTGGTAACATTAGGTAGACACTCATGTCAGAAATTGATCGGTCATGGGTTAATTTTTTCGCCCAAAATACCTCTTCCAGGCCCCAGGGTTAGAGGGAGCTTTCATGGGCGTTTATGTTAGGTTGTAATC
Source organism: Drosera spatulata (assembly GCA_035668315.1). Classification (NCBI taxonomy): domain Eukaryota; kingdom Viridiplantae; phylum Streptophyta; class Magnoliopsida; order Caryophyllales; family Droseraceae; genus Drosera; species Drosera spatulata. The sequence goes on from JAOVYX010014745.1 coordinate 14,964, forward strand.
ATTGTTAGTTTTAACCGGTTGTGTTGATGCAGGTCTAATCTGGCTAATAAGGATCTTCCTGTAGCGTATGAAAACTGGAAGAAAAGGCAGACATGGAGATCACAGGCGCTGAAGTTCTTATGCCAAGAGATAGAAGAGAAAGCAAATGATCCAATTGAGGTCGGTAATCGTTTGCTAAAATACTTTTAAACTGAGAATTCTCTAGATATGCCTGAATCCTCGCTGTTCTTTATCTATTAACTGTGATTGTTTGATTTGGAGATCAGGATGAGAATGAAACCCCTGGAGAAGTTCCACTGCATTCACAGGGCAATGAAGGAGTTGCTCATGAATCTATTTCGGATGACAATGCCGAGCGTGATCCATCTTCGATGGAGGGCCAATCCTTGCAGTTCCCGTCGTTAAATGCCGATCCAACATTCAGCCCTGTGGATCTAAATGCAGAAGATGTTCCTGTTGCTTCAGAAAATTCCAAGGGTGATGACAACACATCAGATGTTGGTCATGCATCTCAAGATACACCAGACGAAACTAAAAGCCAAAGGCAGGTGGAGGTTGGAAAGATTGAGCAGCTTCACCAGTCACCTGTTCTTGGTACATGGCGCCCAGCTAATGCACGTACTTCTATCCCTGCTTCCACTTCGAATATTGAGTACGTCAATTCTGGTAACTTGTCTCTCAGGCCTCAACTGGCCATTGAGGAAGAACCTGCCAAATTCATTGATCTCGAGTCAGAAGTTCCAGCTGAAGATCCCACCAGGGATTTCTTGCACCGACAGTCTACCGACTTGCCATTCTTCAATTATCAAACTCGAGATGAAAACGGTTTACTGCACTCTCTTATCAAGCGTGGTGACAGATACCCTCATGAACAGAGAAGTGGAATGGATTTCAATCCAACTACCAACATGTTGGATCCTTCCCCCTTCGTGGGTAATTTCCCAGAGCAGTTGCAACAGCCTTTTCCTTTAGGTTACACAGGTCACAGTCAAAAAGTCGCAAATGAGTTCTTCATGCATCCAAGCATCCAGGAGGCAGTGTTTGCCGACAACAATAGATTTGCTCTCCCGAAGCAAGAAAATCTCTTCCCGATCGGCATGGGAGAGTGCGGTGATACTCGTGCAGTAGCTTCGACCCATTTCCATTCAGGGCCTGCCGAGACACTGAATCATAATTGGTTTCCTGTTGAGAATCGAGTCCAGGGTGGTTGGCCAGGTCCAGAATCAATTCTTTTCTCAAATCAGGGTCTCGGAGGTGGAAGTGGCGGTGATCAGGGTCTATACAGTGTTCTTCATCAGTGCAACAACATGCGTTCCCGTAGTCCTTTCCTTGCTACAACGCCAGCGATCCTGACCATGAACCATGGGGAAGGCATAAGCAGTGGCATTCCTCGAACAAGTGGTCTTCTACCACAAGTCTCCTCGCCATTCGAGCACTTGAGTCACGTGCAAGAACCTCTTGGAGTTGCAGCCTTGAAGACTAACGGTATGGGGTGGATGTTGCCACGTCAAATGACAACTTTACATGACCCGACAGAGAAGCCGTTCTTGGAGTCGTGGCATCAATGACAATTTATTAAAGCGGTTCTGGTTCTTTGGGCTTGTCGGCACAGAGGAGTTTTCATCACCTGGTGGCTGTGTTAATTGGTCTGCATATCGGGGAAGGATGGCTGCGCCATGGGCTGAACACGCCTTGAGGTGGGAATTTTTGTGCATAACTATACGAGAGCGGATCCCACTCGTGTATATAGTCGGACAAAAGAGGTTAGTCCTGCAGGTAATCATCTGATGATCGAAGATGAGCAATTTATGAAAGCTTTTTTGCAATATTTATCAGTTAGTCGGGTAAACATTTTGCCGATGGCGTGAGAGCCATGGAAGGAACTTGTTTCGAAGGAATAAGCGATCAGCTCCTATGTTGGTAGCAGGATCATATTGTCGCTCATTTTTTGTTGCTCGAATGATATTGATCCTGTAAATTCTGAGTACCCAATAGCGTTATTTTCACATCCAGTGTAGTGTCTGCAGTGACGGAGCTGGATCAGCTGTCCAACAACAGCATAGGTGATCCAATGATCGGCAAAAAAAAAAAGTGTAGTTTTTCCCCTGCTTTAAGGGGATCCAATGTTGCTGATTGAATGGAACACCAATGTTGTTGGGCATCATCAGCAGGCAATCCAAATCATGACAGGACTAAAGTTTGATTGTTCTGAATGGTTAGGTTTATGATTCAAGTTACAGGATGATCGATTTTTTCCAAATGGGTAAGCATTTCAGATGATTGAGTTTCGCAAATGAATGAGTTTATGGTGCCGATTTAGGTTGAGAATCGCAATCAAGTGGTCAGAGTGACATGATCCTCTTGAATTGCAATCGAGAAGGCTGAATTGGATGGTATGTGATTCTTCCCTGACTTTGAGATCAGAAATTCAAGATTTTAGGACATCATGTAACAGTCTAGGTTGATGTAAATAAAACCACGAGAAGTACTTCTTTCATTCTAAAAAGATTGTATTATTTTATTCGGATATGGATAACGATAAAAAGTTTGATCAATGTTATGGAACGATTGAAAATTGTCATTTGAGAAAATATCATGAAATATTATAATGATAAACGTTATAAATTATAATCGTATGTCAATAGAAAATTTAAATCGTGTCGTTTAAAATGAATAATGAAACTTCTCAAATTATTCGTTGAATAGTACAATTATAGAAAAATGTTATAACAATTATGTAACAGTGATACTTTTATAGTGTTCTTTGTGACTTAGGTTTATTAAACTTGTTGCATCATAGAGACGATGCTTTTCATATTGGAAAATCTTTTCATATAATCCAATATGTCGGCAAGAAAAAACGTTACATTGTTGTCCAGATCACTCTAGGCTGACGTAAAGACCCATTCGAATCACAGCTCCCTTATGATGGCCACGTCCCACGTCTCATCTCAGAGGGAAAAAATACTCGAGACAAAGGAACGTCGCATTTTCAATCACATCACATTCGATTCAATCCCTCTCTGTCACTCATCCTTGGAATCCCAATCTCTCCCCTCATTGGAAGCAATCACTGTTATAATTCGAGGCGTTGAATCGAATCCTGAAACTTCATCGCCCATTCATCGATCTTTCGATCGAATTCGAGATATTTGTGTAGTCTTGAGAAATGGAGAGGAAGGCTGAGGGGAAGAAGAAGGAGAAGAAGAAGGAGAAGAAGAAGGAGAAGGAGATAATTCGATTGGAGAAGGAATCGGTGATTCCGATCTTGAAGCCTAAGATCATCATGACTCTCGCCAATCTCATCGGTCCATTTCTCGCCTCGCTTTCTCACTTGATGTTATGATGATTGTGATTTTCAGTTCATGATTTACTCGATAATTCGATTGCATTTGTGCTTAGGGTTCATGATTCTTTTCCGATGTTGTTTCGTTGGTTTTTGCTCGGTTTCCTAGATTTCTTTGATTACTGTTTGTGGATAATTCAACTTTTAGGACAATGTGTAAGTGTGTGTGAGTTTCTCATAGTATGATGTGGATGGAGTGCAGTATGGTTACCAGGAAAGTTGTATGGTCTGCTGGTTTATGGAACACTAGCCGTGCATAAATTGATGAATTTCTGCTTGCGAATAGGCCTCGAGTATTGTTCACAGTATGCTGGCTGGGAGGCGGGGGTAGGGAAGATGTGGTATGGTTTGGGATTTATGTTAGTTCTGGAGGCGTTATATCGGAAACGAAAGTATGCAGGGCTGGATGTAATACCGATATTATATTGGAATAACGAGAAGGATTTCTGTGAGAACAGAGATGATCTGTGCCTAGTGGAAAAAAGTAATGTCAATCATGAATCGAATTGAGGTTGGTTATGTTATATGGAAGGGCTTCCACATATTGCGACTCACTGGCACTCTCTTGTGATGCTCTCACCTCTTTACATAATGCTGGAAGAGGATCAATGGTGCCTAACAAAGTGAAACTGTCAGCTAAGATGATGTTGATAAGCATAAAATGTGATGCATTTAAGGTTGAACTTTTCTTTGAACTGTCAGTCCTTCGGAATTTTGGCATTCTGCTTAGACCTGCCAGATTTGCATGTGAAGGAAATTTGGGGGGAACATCAGAACAAGAGGTTCCAAATCAAGCAGAAATCAATACGCCCTCTGAATTGGTGGCATATGCAGTATTCGATTCATTTTGTCAACCGCTATATATTTCAACATGTTGTACTTAAGTATTCTATCATGTTCCATTTGTTGCAGAACTTGGGTCAGATCGGAATGAGTTCCTAAAGCTTTGCAAGAGGATTGAGTACACAATTCGAGCCTGGTATCTCCTTCAATTTGAGGATCTCATGGTAATTTAGGATCATATGGTAATTTGTTCGTCTTATGTGAAAAAGAAAAAAGAAAAAAAAAAGAATCTCTCGTATCCAATGGATTCTGGTTTTATTGTTAGTAGTTCCTTTTTCTCTGAAACTAATCTTTGATCATTGCAGCAACTATATTCTCTCTTTGACCCAGTCCATGGGGCTAAAAAACTGGAACAGCAACACTTATCTCCAGAAGAAATTGATGTTCTCGAGCAGAATTTTTTGACATACTTATTTCAGGTATGGAGGCAACTATGCCGTTTCACTTTATCTATATCTTTGCGCAGGCAATATGAAGATTAAAGTGTGTGCTTGTTTGACGAGTTATGAAAATTAGTGATTTGTATAAAAACACTCTCTCAGGTCTGTGAACCTGCTTGATCAATATCATGGCAGTTATGATGTAATGAACAATCGAAAGTTAGGAACTTGGAGATGGGAGCGTAAAATATTATGATGCAGGGGTGACCTTCTGCTCTTTTTTCCCAGTTTATTTTGACCTTGTGTGTCAATCCTTTTGCTTCTATCTTGTATTTAGATTATGGAGAAAAGTAATTTCAAAGTTGCAACTGATGAGGAGGTTGATATTGCTGTTACCGGACAGTATCTTTTGAATCTTCCCATCACTGTTGATGAATCCAAGGTTATTGTCACACTTTCTTGTGTATTTCAACTCATGAGTTGGCTAAATCAGTTTTGTCTTCATTTCACACTGTCTGATTGTTTTTTTCCCCAATGTTCAATGTAGCTTGATAAGAAGCTTCTAAGCAAATATTTTTCACAGCATCCTCATGAGAATCTGCCAGAGTTCGCAGATAAGGTATATCACAGTGCTGTCAGGCGTTTTATGTCTCAACTAGCAATTACTAATGCATGGTAGAGCTTTATGCTTTTAATAACATTATTAATTTTTTGGTTTTTAGTATATAATCTTCCGGCGTGGTATTGGAATTGATCGAACTACAAACTACTTCTTTCCGGAGAAAGTAGACATGCTTATTGCACGGCTGTGGGCAAAAATTTTGCGGGTGACAGGGTTAGTGATTTTTTATACCCGTATATCCTTTTATTTGGACAATGTGTTCTTTGATTTACAGTCCATCACTTGTGAAATCCTTGAACTGTATTTGACTCTAGGGTTCATTGAATCCTGTTTTTTGGGTACCTATTATCGGCAGTGAGTTTTGATTACACCATCAGTAGAACCTGTCATGCACATTCCTGAGTTGCATGGGTCTGTTTTGTTGGCTAATGATCACTCCATTGCAGTTTAGCAATACTTCTCTCTAAGTTCTCGAAGGGACACAAACGACAAAAGAAGGATCAAAATGAAGACCCAAAGAAGAATGATGACCTTGATGCTGAACCTGACCAGGAGGAGTTCTTTGTCGAGCGGATACGTATCCAGAACATGGAGTTAAGGTACCTGTTTGTTATCACACTTTAAGCCACATGGTATTGGTAGCCTTTATAGCCGAATTTTATATAGGGCTTTGGTTCAACCTTGTTTCTGTTTTTACCTACGGAATTTCGCTCTGTTTGTTCATGTCTCTCTGCTGCAAAGTACCGACATGGCCCGTGTAGACCTTTAAATATAAGCTACAGTATAGGTGATCAGAATGTACAATGGATTTTGTAAGTTGCTTCTTTTTTTTTTTTTTTTTGTGTTAATTTCGAATGCACAGCCTCAACTACACTGTAAATATTGCTGATGGAGTATGTATAATGGACGGAGGGTGTTATGGTCAAAGAGTATAGGGATAACAGTGCAAGGAACTTATAGGATTGTAATAGTGTGAAAATAGATGGACAAATGGGTAACCAGAACGGAGAGCATATTTTTCCAATTATTATTCAGTGGCAGTCTTCATGGTCATATCACCAAACAGGAGTGGGAGCAGATTTCAAGTTCAGTCACCAGATATGTGAAGTAATGAATGTAGAGAGAGGAGTCTGCAACTTTTCATTCCACATTCCTTACATTCCCATGCTTCCAGATAGACTGGTTCATGTAGGCGAGAAAACTCTTCCGCGAAATAAGTATTATTATTGAGATTTGACTAACCAATAAAGGTGTAAAGTTAAATGGATGCACTGGGGGAGTGGAATCTCGCTGCTCCATCTGGATAGTAGAGAAATCGAGAGAAAGATAACCACTGGATGTGCCTTTGCATAAAGTTTGTAGGATTTGCTCAAGCTATCTGATCATTGATCATATATACCATGATGTTAGTCCTGAGTCCATATTATTTTTTGCTTTTCTCCAGTCTCCGCAGCTTGTTGGGCAAGATCACGATTCAGGAACCAACCTTTGATAGGATAATCGTACTTTACAGGTACTCCTGTATATTGATTTTTTTAAAAATAAAATAAAATTGATTTGAGTTCTTAAAGACTTAAAAGGCAAGGTTGGCCCAATCAGCCAATTCTAAGAAATTGATGATCCAGTAAATGGCTGATTAATTGGTGATAAGGCCGATTCATGACCCTTGGTTTGGATGACTGTGAATTCGACCTCAATCCTTCTATTTGTATTGTTCTAGAAATGTAAAAGCATTCTGTACATCTGACGAGTTTTTTTTGCTCTGAAGGCGAGCAAGTCAAAAAGGGAAGCCTGAGACGGGTATATTTCTGAAACATTTCAAGAACATCCCAATGGCCGACATGGAAATCGTTCTTGTAAGTCACTTCTCCCTTTATCTCTTTCCCTCTGAATAACTATCATTCCCTTGCTCTCTACCATGTATGATAGACTTTGTTGTACTGATGTGGTTTTCACGGTTTCTCTCTATTCACAGCCTGAAAAGAAAAGTCCGGGGCTCACTCCGGTGGACTGGGTCAAGTTTCTCATCTCGGCTGTTGTGGGGCTGGTTAGTTAATCTTATGCTTCTGAACTTCTCAAGCTTCTCTTCTGTGCCATTTTCACTCGCTGGTGCAAAACCCAAAGTTTTTGAAGTTGTGCAGAGTGCTCTAGCCGGTACACTTAAGGGACCTAGCAATGATCTTTGGGTTATTTTCGCTATACTTTCCGGAGTGGTTGGTTACTGTGCGAAAACATATTTCACGTAAGTTTTCCTTATGTTAACCGATGTGCACAGAACATTTTCTTTATGGTTATTTCAAGTCTCATGTGTAGTTTCCTACTTTTGTGTAAGCATTCTGGTGGGGAAAGCACATTTTCTTTGGATATAAGCAGAACATTACTAACATGAAATATGCTTCTTCTCAGGTTTCAGGCAAATTTGGCTGCATATCAAAATCTCATAATGCAGTCAATGTATGACAAACAACTTGACAGCGGAAAGGGCACTCTCCTTCACTTATGTGATGACGTGATTCAACAAGAAGTATGTTTGCGCTTTCATAGGACATCAAGCTATTTGGTGGCATGGAACAATGCTAAGTTTTTGTTGTGTTTTTCGCTTCATTGCAGGTCAAGGAGGTGATCATAGCATTCTTTATATTAATGGAACAAGGGAAAGCTACTAGACAGGTGATCACGCTTTGAGCCGCTGCTATATTGTCGAGTGCTGTTGTGGTGCCTTGAATCAGATTATGGCGCTATAGTTCTGTTGTCTAATTTGCCATGCGCATACATGTTTTAGGACCTTGACTATCGCTGTGAGGAACTGATCAAAGAAGAGTTTGGTGAGAACTGTAACTTCGATGTGGATGATGCAGTTCAGAAGTTGGAGAAGCTGGGCATAGTTTCCCGGGTTAGTTCAACGTTTATCTTTCTTAAGCGACATAATCAACCTAGCTTAGCCCACAGTTCTATCATGATCTCGCGCTTGAAAGTTCTATCTCGCTCAATCCTCCAATTTCTAGCTTATAGGAAATTTTTGCCTGATTCATTCAGGATACGATCGGGAGATATTACTGTGTGGGTCTGAAGCGAGCCAATGAGATCATCGGGACAACCACCGAGGAGCTTGTAATGAAAGCGAGGCAGGGTGCGAACGCCACTTGATGCTCAAATGCATTTTGCTCAAGAACTGTGATTCGTGATGCTTACGTATATGTACCACGAGAACGGATGCGCCGCTTATTTGTTCATTCTTGTGCTTCCTGGGTTACCGGAGTTTGGGGTGTATAGAATCTTCTACCTTGATTTTGGTTGATCTTAGATATGTGTATTTGTGCAACCAATCTAACTCAAGAGTTTTAACATTGAGAAGCACCTTCGGCCGTTGTTTTCTAGCTTTATTAAGAAATTTCATATGTAAATACTATATCACCTCCTCTAAATAAGTACTCAGCCGAAGGGAGTGTTGCGGACATAGATCGAACTATCTCATGATGTTCTGAACTCAGTCCACGTACCGAAATAACGATTTATGGGTGATTAGTCCTACTCTTGCAACATACTCCTATGACAACTCCGTGTGACAAAAGAGTTGTCATCATAGAGGAGTCGAATCTATCCTTCGATGTGAACTCACAGGGACGGACGACCTATTCGTTGAGAGGCTGGACACTTCTCGGTTCGTTCGTCGTTATTAAATGTCGCCTGATCTGAGGTCGTGTCATCCTATCAAGACGGTAGTTCGGGATCGAAACAAGTAAAAACCAATGATGCAACGATAAGACGACGTAACTCAACAGGCAAGTGAAAGCCCATAACTTCACCGATATCAATGCTAAACTATTTTGGGAGGTGTACTTTGGGAAATCTATTTCTATGTTAAGTTATATTTTTTTTATAATGATAGAAATTGATATAAAAATATATGAAAAAATATAAAAAAATTAATAGGATATGAAAAAATAATATGTTTAATTTAATATAAATTTAAATTTAAAATATAAAAATAAAAAATATTATATATATATTTTAAGACAAAAAAAAATTCTAATCTAATCAAAACACCGAGGAAGTATATTTTATTGTTCTGTATTCTTGCCCTAAACAAAATCCTAACCAAATCCGTCACAATCTAACCAAAAACAGTCCTAAAAAGGCGACAAACCATCAATCAAAAAGATCCCCAAAATCAACTCACTCACTCCACTGATCCATCAGATCACCCCGTTTCACACCTCCCCTCCCTTCCCCTCTTTCCCCCAATCATTGTTCAACCTCTTAATAATTCCACTCCATGATCACGTCTCACTCCCACTCTCATGGCGGCCACTTCCCCTCACTCCACGGGCTCGGCCCATTTGGGCCCATGTTTCAAGTGCAAGAAACCGGGCCACTGGGCCAAGGATTGCCCCGTCCCGGCCCACCGATCTCCGGGACCCGCTCCTGTTGCCCCCACCGCCGAGCATCCTGTCCACCATTGTGAGTGCGGAAGAGGAGCTTGCGCGGTGTTGGTGTCCGGCAGTGAACGGAATCCTGGGCGGAAGTATTATCAGTGCCCCAACACTGGATATGTCTGATTTCTTCTCCTCCGTTTTTGATGATTTGTTGTTGTTTTAGTCATGTTAGTGATGATGAGAGAAACTTTTTATGCAGGTCATTGGAATTGTTAGAAATAGTGCTGATCCGTGCACGTAGTTAGTAATAGTGTGAGATGAGAAATGGGTTCCTTTTTATTTCTTGTTCCCGTTTTTCACTATTTATCACGTACAATCAAAACGTTTTGATGAATTTGTATGCAGTTGGTGAAGAATTTTTTTTTGTTTTTTCGTGGTAGAAAGAGTTTATTATAGGACTTCAAAGAAGAGTTATTTAATTGCTTTTTGTAAATTTATCACAAAGATTTTTTTAAATTACGTTCTATAATCCTAGGAAAAAGCAAATTTCATATCTTAATAGTAAAAACTTAGGATATAAGTATTTTTTTTAATGTTAAAAAATTAGTCAAAAAAAGACGGGTTTTATTTATTTTGGAACAGTGAAACACGGAGGGAGTAGTTCCTTATTCTTACTGCTTCTAGAAGCCCACCCGCATGATTTAATGATAGCTATCCGAGTTTAATGGTATTGACAATGATTTTCGTTACTATATTTTGGATTGTTGAGTAACCAATCATACCAAATGGTCATACTGATGATAGGTCCAACTATATAGTTTAAGATGTGAACTCAGTGATCTCAATGTCACGGGGATACCATGTCACAAAAACCATCTGAAGTCTAAATCGGTGGTTGAAAGGCCAATTAAGTAGGTTAACAGGGATTTGACTCTGTCATATGATAACATGTTGAATTGAATGGTTTTTGTTTTTGTCGAGTTTGATTTGCAGCTGAATTGCGAGTACTTCAAGTGGTGTGATGAGGTGAAGGAGAGTGAGAGGAGGACATCTCCCCCTGGCTATGAGTATCCGATTTGCGCATGTCAGGCTGGTGTTTGTAGAAGAGTTAGTCATCCGAGTGGCCGGTATCAGTTTGTTTGCCCCATTCCTAGGGTATGCCTCTGTTTCTTGGAATGCAAACTATTCATCGATATATGTATTAGGATGATCAACATTCAATGGTTGATCATTCTCTTTTTGGCTTACGATTTTCCATCATTCAAGTAGGTTCTAGACGCAGATTTACATTGATTTTCATTTTCATGTCCGTGCATGATTGAAATAGTATTCATGTCGGAATCAATACTGTTGTAGAATTATCAGATTGTTAGAATTTGTTGTCGGAAATCCCTTCAAGACACTAGATGATCATAGAAATTACATGAGAATATTTCGAGGATGAGAATTGTGGCAAGCACATAGCCTTCATGTTCACTGCCTAGACAACATGAGATATCTCTCTAGAGTGAGAGCAAAGCATTTGGCTTGTACAAAATAATGAGACATCTCTGTTGCTTTACGGAATAAACCCTGAAATTGGCTTCTACAGCCCTTAATTTGTTAGAGCCAGGCTTTTCTCTCTCGAGTGATGAAGCTAAGTAAATGTGATAAAAGACTGATAAGCTGCGCTTTGTGATTCCCTATTACATTCTTAGGATAGACAAACTGTCCATCCTTGGTTTCTTATTGCCTTTTGATTGTGGGATTATCTACAGGGTGAAGGTTCTTGTGGATACGTCAAGTGGCAAGGGGCTGATGATGCTGGTGGTAGCTCTGTTGTTGCTAGTGACGTGGGCCATGAAAACGATGTTGATGAATTACAAGAATACATATCTGGAGATGTTTTAAATGAAATCAGTCGGATAGAGGAGATCGAGGCTAATGAGATGTCGCCACAGCAGGGAGAGATTCCTGTGCAAGAAGTTATAGAAGAAAGGTTCATCACGGAATCAACCACTGAAGGCAGTGTGTTGTCTGAGAAATACGGAAGTTCTATGATTGATAACAATGAAGCCCTCAATGAACCTCACATGATTGATCTGGGTAGGCAAGTTGTCACGCACACAAATTCTCTTGCAGCAGGTATATGTTGATTCTGCTTTCTTTTTAGTGTGTTTTGTTACTTTGTCCCAATATTTTGTGGCACTTTATCATGATGTCTATGTTATGGTAGCATTTACAGCATACACAACTCGGTCCGTCCAAGATGAAACGTTCTGATTGATTTTATATGTATACATGCATGTTTCTCTACATGGATAATGCTTGCATGTATAGACTCCCTTCAGCTTCAGTTTCTTTTTTCTCTTATATATTCTCCTCTTATGCAAAATGATTCAGGGATCACCATACAAAATTACATTCTTGGAAATCCCTACCAGCAATCAAATGTAATTTGTATGGAAGGTTGGTGGGGTCAAATTGCATATTCTCCTTCTCGATCTCTAATTCTTTCAAGAAACAGGCCTTTCTCTTCCTGTAAGAACTCTTTGTAGCTGTGTCGCTACTTTCTTTTTATTGAATAGTTAATCTCCTTTTTTCTGCATTTTCTTCGGGAAAATGGTGACATCTTATGTGGAGAAATTTCGGGTATTGTATTTTTTTTTTGTTTGTTTTCAACTGCTCCGCCACTGTTCCTGGTTGCAAGTCCTAAATCAATGGATACTTGGAGGTCAATTGTGAAATTGTCTGCCAAAACACATCGTACTGTTTGGCATTATTCGAATTTTATGTCTCTTCGACATAAGAGAACAAAGCATACTTTTAACCTTTCAACTGATACAGGCTGCGCAGAAACTCCATCTGTTGAGGGCGAAGATCTACCGATCCCTGGAAGCAAGAAAAGATCAAAACCAAACCCTTGTTTGAGCATACCATGTTCAGATTCATCGAGCCTTCAAAGCTCCAGTGAACAAGTTACTGTTATGGCTGGAACTATATCCCGTGCAATCGACGAGCTGGCTGTTGGCATCATGAACAATCTAGTAAGTCTGCTAGAGTCCATGAACCCGAAAGATCACAAAACCATGTCAGATGAAGCTGCTGTCGCATTCAAGACCCTGAGTTCATTAGGAATCAACTTCACTATCTTCCATGACCGTGTTACCGGATATATCGAGAGAGCAAAGCATCTTTCCAGCATCAAGACTACCACGAGCAACAAACAATGGACTGCTGACCTCCTAAGTCGTTGTAACATGGAAAAATCATGCTACGAAAATGTTGCTTCCGCCCATTCCCGAGCAGAGGCTGCACTGTCGGCCTCATCTGAGCGCCTGCAGTCTGCTCGTAGGGAAGCCTCCCATGTGAAGGAGCTGTTGATTGAAGCTGAGATGGAGTTGGCTTCTTGTGAGGCAGAGACAGCTGATAATCAGGCGCGGTTGCTGAGGGTTTCCGAGGAGTTGGTTTGGTCCAAGAGAAGATGGGAAAATGCATCCAAGGAAGCTGCTGAAGAGGTGAAGCAGTGTGAAGAGCTGGAAGTCGAGATGAACGCAGCCAAGGCTGCGTTTGACACAGCTAAGACTCAGCTCCGGCGACAATGTAGTTAGATTCTTGCATTCTCATGCTTCAAATAAATCATCTGATGTTTGTATATTATCTATCCTGTGAAGCTTTGAGAATGCTTGTTGCTGACTTGCTGTTGTAATGAAACCTAAGATGCCTAAGTTATGTAGAAGTAAGGCCGTTTGTTTGGCCACTAATTGTATAGAACAAATATGTCAGACATAGGAATAAGGCCTGGAATGCAAACTATGTTTTCGAGCTAAAGATCTAAATGTATCAACAATTCGCTGTTTGATGCGTTTGATCATATTATGTTATCTGAGACATGTTATGTAATCTGTCGAGTTCTTGGCATCCCCAGGACTCCTCATCATCTATCTCATGTGATTCAAGGTTGCTCGCATCATGGGCTCACATAGATGCATGCTATATGGTGAAACTCACAAGCTTCAATAATTTCAGTACAAAGAGCAAAATCAATAGTTTCAAAAATTAAAACTTGAATATAAGATATGTTTCAAGATTTGGGTCAAATTGATGATAATGGATTCTTTAATTATCGAACTTTCATATAAAAATCTATATCTACGTTACGATTTAATTTTAATCAATAATTATACTTTCGTACATAAATCATATATTCGTCTAATCCTAATCATAAAAAATTCCAAACATAGATAAATTCGTATTTCAATCCTTTGGCATAGCAAGGGAGTATCTAACATAGTCACTGCCAAAAACAATTCTTCCCATAAAAGAAGAAATTAATTCATAACCCTAAAACATCTCCTCACATATGGCAATAATAAATCAAAGATATCTCTTGCCACATATTCCAAAATTCTGTGTCTCACAGCGCACACTTTCATTTCCTCCCTCGCCGGACCACACCACACACCAGAAATCTCCGATATCTCTCCGATCAATGCCGCCGCCACCGATCTCCTCCGTCGCCGGCGACCCTCGCCGGAGCTGACACCAACCTCCATTGATTCCGGTCAGCTCGTGGAGATCACGTCACCGAATTCGTATTCTCCACAGCAACCGGGACCCCTCGAATTCCTTTTTTCTCTTTTTCGAGATTATATTATAAAGGAGTTTAGTCGCATATGCTGTTTTGATTCGGTGGTTTCGTTCCATACGTTGCCGTTTTGGTTAGAGTTTTGGTGTTGCTGAGCGGTTTTGATTCGATTTTGGTTGTGGTTTGGGAATTGAATTGAGGTTTGAGGATTAGGGTTTGGTGAGGACGGTAAGGAGAATTTTTGAGCGTGTGATTGTTGGAAATTTTAGTGATTTGGAATTCTGTTCTGTGCAGTGCATGAATGAATGAGTCAGGTTAAGGTGTGGACAAGTCGAAGTTGCTTCACAATAAGGGGAATTTTCTTATTCTTACACTATTGGGGGGATTATATTAGGGTTTTCATTCGATAGTTTGAGGGTGAAATTCGCTTTGTGATTGATCACATTGGAGGTTTTGTGGTCTTTGAAGCTTGTGCTTTCATACAAAGCTAGGTTTGGGTTTATATGGATCATTAAGAAAAGATTTGGGTGTCGTGTTGGTAGTTCAATTCGATGGCTGAGAAGCAGAATACCGAGAAAGGGACTAAGAGTCGTGTAGGGTGCAACCCTGTTAAGGAACCGCTGCCTGTTTCCATGGATCATGTCCTGTTGGCTCTTCAGGAAACGAAGGAGGAAAGGGAGATGAGACTCCGTAGTCTGTTCAACTTTTTCGATAAAGGGAACACTGGGTATTTGGATTATGCAGAGATTGAGGCTGGTCTGTCGGCACTTCAGATTCCTTCAGAGTACAAGTATGCTAGAGATCTCTTGCTTGTGTGTGATGCGAATAAGGATGGGAAGGTTGATTACCAGGAGTTCAGGAGGTATATGGATGACAAGGAACTCGAGCTTTATCGCATTTTCCAAGCTATTGATGTGGCGCATAATGGGTGCATTTTGCCAGAAGAGCTATATGATGCGCTTGTCAAAGCAGGTAAGCCATGATTCGGCTGTTTGAACGTACGCATGCGTCTATTAGCTTTACCTGCTGGTTTTTGTGGTTGTTTCTTCAGCCTTCAAATGTACCAGAACTTGTTTTTGACACTACTGTGCTAACTGCCATGTCAGTTCTTTTTATATGGCCGTCGTCAATTCTTTTCCAATTCACAACCTAGTTTGATCATTGATGAGACCAAAGTGTAGAAGCACTACATAAATTATGAGTCAAGAGTATTGGATGGTGAAATTGCAACAACAATGTTGAGGTGGATGTCTAAACATGTTAACATACTAAAGAAACAGAAACCTTACAACAAAAGTTATTAGAAGATGCTTGGTTGTTGGCGCCAAGAGAAAGATAAGATTAAAGTGCAATTGTTGGCCTGATATGGACTTCTGAAACTGAGTCCTGCGCTGCTGATATACCTATTCAGAGACTTGAAATGTTATGAGGTGCCGCTCTCAAGAAGAAGATGAAGAGCTAATAGGAGTTTGAGGTAAACTTTAGAATACAACATGACTCGTCATTGACAGCGCGAGGATGCACATGATAATTACGAACGACCCATGTCCATGTAGCAAACCCACATGATAATCAGATGGTTGGTTGTTGAATTAGGTCAATTAGCCATGGCTGAACTTCTACTTAATACATATGCCTAAGTGATGATCTTCTAAACCTCACAAGTCATACGGAGTATCTCTATGTATACGTTTTGAATTCCTAACTTGCTTGCTTTTTTGTACTCTCTGTGTTTCCAACTGCATTCAGTATGAAGTTTCTTATTATGCCGGTATTTCCTGCTGTTCCTCCCTATATGCCACAGTAGTCTCTCTTGTGCAGGAATTGAAATTGATGATGAGGAACTTG
>JAOVYX010014746.1:0-30944 GCA_035668315.1 Drosera spatulata
CTTATCTCTGTACTCCGAGTCGGTCATATCCTTAGAGTTGTCGCTGTTTTTGAGTCGAGTCATGAACCCTAAATTAAATGCAAAAGAAAGGAATGACTCTTAAAAGCGATACGAAGCCATATTAAGCAATGTAAATCGATGCTGGTCGATATGACATCCATATTTTCCTATATTATATAAAAATATTTTAGGGACTTTCGGCGGTCGTCATAGTCATTAGCGAAAGTTCCCTGTAATTGGGATTCATACACCTGAGGTTACTGAGCTTCATTAGCTCACGGTTATGTTTTTCAATTGCAGGTATGTCCCTAACAGCACTTGAAGACTCTTAGTGTGAGATTGCATGCATATAGATGATCTCACGTACTTTGGATATTATAGCAGATCAAATGTCTATTGTGTTAAAATAATAATCGATCTGCATCACTTCTGCTCCAATGATGTAATTAAAACAGGTATTCGAGACTGTAAGCTATGAATTTGGCTACTGTATATAGTTTCCTTGACTTTTATACCCATAAAACCCATTCGCTTTGTTTAATCTTGTCACGGATCGGGTCTTTTATACTACTATCATGGAAAGTCGGAGGCGTTACAGCACCTAACTCTTTTATACTACTATCATAATCCACTTTAGTATAACCTTTAGCAATATTCCATACGACCCTCTCATAGAAGTCTCCTGAGAATCGCTTCTGGAAGTTCTTCCAAAGATGTCTGCTATAAGCTCTATGCTCCACATTTGGCATGTGCATCGCCATGGCCTCTCGTAAACCTTTTTCTTGATCACTAATAACCGTTAATCCATCTATTTCTTCACCCAATGCAACCTTCAAATTGAGAAGAATCCAATTCCACGACTCTCCATTTTCCCCTTCTACAACCACAAATGCAACGGGAAATAAGCCATTGTTACCATCCAACGTTGTAGCCGCAAATAAAGTACCCAAATACTTACTTCTCAAATGACATCCATCTAACCCAAGAAAAGGCCTGCAACCATTTCTAAAACCATCAATAGAAGCTTTAAAAGACACAAAAAGTCTCTTGAATGACTTGTCATCTTTCAACTCCACTTCTATATGACTACCAGGATTTCTTTGCTTCAACTCATCTCTCAACGCTAAAACCAAGTCATAGCTATCTTCTACATTAGCAAATAGTTGCTCCCTTGCATACTCTGTTGCTCTCCATGCCTTTTTATAATCAAGCGTCAAAGCGTACCGATTTGATATGTATTTGATGATGTCCCTTGATGTCATGTTAGGATTCTCTCGGATATCAGACAATATGTGTTTTGAGACCCACTTCGCACTAGCTGCCTGATTTCCAACTTTATTGACAGCATTGCAACTATGCTGATTCTCAAACACTCGGACTTCAAAAGTGACATCGTCAGGCATTATTCCTGTAATAGAGAAAATATGGATATGCATAAAAGGTACGTAAGTAGTGAGCAACAAATAAGAGAACTGCAGGCATAGTACTACTATTGACATCATTAAGTAAATATGATTGCATGTCTTTTTCTTAGCTTTTAAACCATTTCCACGAAGCAAACAGAAACATGGATAGGAATAGTCCCATGAGAAAAAACATAAATATGACTTAAGACTCTTGATTAAAGATACAACAATCAATAAAAAAAAAACCTGTCAAAGATAGGTATATATAAAAATATCATACCTGCTCTAAAATTCCATGGACAATCTTCAATGGAACACCTTGCTACTACTCTTCGCAAATCATTTTTCTCCAAGGTATAGTTGAAATTATTCTAAATGCTATATTGCCTTAAACACCATCTTACTTCAGCTACATCCTTAAATTTGACACCTATCTGCAGCATCGGATCTTCAAGGTTAACATCCCAGATTAGTCCTTCAATTTCATCAAATCGCCCAAAGTTCCAATCTTCTTCTTCTCCTGCTTGTTCTTGATGTCCATGCTCCTCATCTTCTTGGTTTTCTTCTTGATCTGAACTTTCAAAAGAATGGTAGTTGTTCTGAGAATAGCAATCGTCTAAATCATCATAGTTCGCTTTCTCATTATCAATGTCTATCTTCTCATAATCTAGGAAATAATTATCTGTTGTTTGATCCAATAGTCGGGGAGCCGATGGGTTGACTTGCGTTCTTTTCTCTATCATCTTCTAAGAGTGGCGTTCTTCCTTCTTCAATCTCTCTTGCAACGACAAATAATTCTAACTTCTTCTTGTTCCTGAAATGCTCGAATAGCAATAACTAATACTCTGCATCTTTTTTAATCTCTCTAAACATCCTAATATCAACATCCACTCTAGCATAAGAGATCACAAGAACTTGTCCGATTGTCCATGGTGCTAGGCCAAAAATGGTATCATGTAAGTCTTGTAAATTTGTGTTTTCAACCTCGACTCTCAAAGTTTTTTGTTTTCTGCATACATATTTCTTCCTTCCCATCCTAGGCATCTTTTTCCAAAATCCACCATACTTCTTCACTACTACTGTTACTTTTGCCATGTTCCTGCAAAATAAGACATAATTGTGTGGATATTTAGTGCTCGCTCGATAATAAAATGCTCGCTCGATGAAGTAATAATAACAAGGCAAATAGCTTATACAAACAGTTCAGTAGCACATCAAATGGATGTCGTTTGCCACTACACAAGTATGAGTGAGTAACACCACACTAGTACACCTTTTTTCAAACTTTAAGCCATTGAAAAAGGAAAATCGTAATCAAAGTTCATTAAACAAGTTCTTGCATTGCTTTCTTTTGTTGGGAAAAGAGGATTGATATGGAATAATTTGAAAACTCTCAAACCTGAGACATCACAGACCCACATCATATGCATCCATTGAATGGAACCAAACTAGATCAAATCAAAAATTCTTTTTCACATCATCGATTATCTCAAAAACAAATTCCCTTCCATAAATAACCTTTTTAAGTCTTCATCGTCCTCTTTTGATATGCGCTAACTCCCAAACTTCACATCTCCTAACATAGAAATATGATATGACTTATCATAATCTTACAGAAGATGATATATATGACAGATTGGAATGACGCCGTCGTATTCATGTAATCGACCCCACTTGATGGGATAAAAGACTTGATTTATTGTTATTGCTATATGCAGAAAAACTTGACTCGATCAATATTTACCTTTGCCATACATCCTGATCGAAGTCGCTTCGTCTGGGAACCTCCATGCGGATTGAGAAAAATTGAAACTAGTTCTATGTTTTGTAGGGTTTGGTTTTCCTCTCCATAGTGTTTTCCGCCTAAATATTTAGCACATTTGATTCTAAAATTTCATCATTGTTGGTTTTGAGTTGTTTTGGATGGAAGGATTAGTTTGTCCATTGAATAGATAATTAAGTGATCTAATTGATATTATTAAGATTTTGGGAATGTTTTTGAGATTATTAAAGTTTTGAGGGACTAATACGTAAAAAAACCCTAAAATAACTATTAATTCTAGCAGAATTTGAGTTGTTATTCTTACCAAAAAATTATTCAACGATAAAATAAGTTAATGTCTAATTTACAGATATCACGGATAAAAAGAATCGTTAAACATCGAGTCCAAAACACATCGCAGTTTATTAATGACCTATGCGATTTTTTAATTGTAGCTGAATCTTGATACAACATTGAGCATCGTGTTTTTTTTGTTTGTTTTATGAAAACAATGATGGACAAAAATCTATTGATATAAATATCCGAATTTGGTTTAAATTAACAATAATTTTGACGAATGAATTAATTTGTATATAAAGTGATGATACAGAGGACTTTGATATTACAAAGATTTTATAGATTTTGTTGGCATTAGTAATAAGATTTGGAGGACTTACTTGGAATTAAAAAAAACTTGAGGGACTTTTTTGGAATTAGGTTGGATTTGATGAACCAATATGTCAAAAATCCTTTTATTTTTATTTATTTATGCGTGTGTTAGATTTCGACGAGGATATAAAGTTCTAAAGATCGGGTTTTGATCCTGATATTTGTATGTATCTAGATTATCATATGAGTATCAGATATCAAACCACGTTATTACTAAAAAAATGCTAAAATTATGCAAGTGATTATTGTTCTCGACTTTGAAATGTTTGTCTTTGGTTCATTATCGTCAAAAGAATCAGAACATCTGAAATGGTGATAAGCTGAGGTTTCCTTTTAAAGGAATCTCATACAGTTGTACCAATACGAACATTACAATATACATGCCCGTCCAATCTTGGAAGCATCTTCAGCATACAATCTTGTCCTAGTGGTAGTAGAGCGATTAAGTTGCGGTGCTAGAGCTATAAAGTTAATTGACACTTCTGTCGTCGCAAACCTGTAGCCGATCACGTTATGATGTTCGCGAGTTCAGAATTATCATCCTCCCAGGATAACACTACTTCAGTATCATTTGTTACTACACACCCGTTCTACAACCAGATACAATACGATACTCATCGATTCAACGACAAAAGCTACATTCATTTTTTACACTTGAGTCCTGCCTTATGGTCGCTGTCTACCCTTGTCGCCGAGAATTAATAATTTCTTATAATAAGATTACGATGTATTTTTTAAACACGTTTACAATTTATATTTCATAGTAGTTTTGACCCCTGACTTCTGATACTGGATCCGCCACTGCTTGTCGGGCCTGTTATCTCGACGTCACAAGGCACAGTCACGGCCTGACAGCGACCAGCAGGAGGAGGACAAAAGCCACAAACTCTATTCAACCCGTAAACTATCATGCAACGAAAAACTTTTCCCAGCAAACTCTGCATGACAGTGCATGACATTTGCATGAACAAGCACATCATATACAAAAACTATTAAGCTAGCCAGTTTCTCAAGCAAACAAACCACCTTAGACTACAAGTTCAATCAGTTGGATGCTCCATCTTCATCAAATTCTCATTGAACTAAAACAACAGCTCAACTATTCAATACAGGATTCGTTTTCGTGGTTGAAACTTGGAGTTGAACCGCAGCATCTTTCTATATATTACCATAATCTTATAAATCAATCCGCAAACCACCAACCAATCATGTGAAGGTGGCATATCTGATATCCCACAAAATGGAGCACCGGCGACTCCATCATCCCGTGCATTGGCAGAGGGACATTGAGACGACGTTCTTCAAATGCACCAGATGGCAGCTCGAAGAAACACTGGATCCGGCTATCTGCCCTTACCACTACTACTGCTACAGCACCTACCCCGGAGACTACCCGAGCTTCATAGATATTCTGGTGTTTGCTTTAGTGGCTGCTTCATTTTTCTCGACCATGGTTCTATCCTTGATGGAGTTGTCGCCAGGGAGAAGGCAGAGCGAGCTGGAACGCAGGAGACGATACCTGTTACCATCGGGGCCGATCTCCCTCCCCGTAATGCTCTTGATCTTGGCAAAGGGTCATAGAATCAACACCCTGTTTCCTATCATAAGTACCGGACCTGCAATCCTCCAGCTGATCCGTGTCTCTGCTCTTGCCTTCGAGAGTGAAACTGATAGCAATATCAGGTATCTGATTCTTGAATCATCCACGATATCAGGAGCCATACATGCAGCACTATTTCTCGATTCAGTGATCTTACCATACTATACTGGTCTGGATGCCTTGGTGTCTTCCACATTCTCAGGAGAGTGCATGTCTTGTATATGCAGAAAGAGGACCTTGGTAGCGGGTGGAACTCTGATCCTCTACCGGGCATTGTCAGTCACCACGGCTCTGGTTGTCTGTACTTTGTGCTCAAGAATTTCCTGCAGATTGGTACCGGAACATAGAGGGATAATGCTGTTAGCAAAATCTATGTTAGAGAGTTTAAGCTGGATCGCCATAGCTGCAGAGAGTGTGTACCTGATGACGATCCCTTCACCGGAGAATGCTTTGACACAGATGGTTAGCTTTTGTGGTGTAATTGCTTTGCTTTGCCTCCACATTCTAAGGCGGCTTTTCCCATGGCTTGCTTTCTTGTTCCATGGTAATCAAGGAAGCAAAATGCAATGCTAGTTGCGCCCGTTCACCAACGAGACTAAAGAATAGTAGAATGCTGTAAAAAAGTAGAAACACAACAGAATATCTTCGGTGCACTAGTAATACAGTACAAATGTATCATGTCCTGTATCACTGGACATGATACGATCGATACTCTAATCCATGAAAATAGTCCTCTTATGTTGAGACAATATGCTTACATGTAGGAGAACAGGATGCTGTTGGAGTGAGGATATCAACTCCGTATTGCAGCATCCTACAGTTTTTTTTTTTTTTTTTTCTTCTTCTTCAAAAAGCAACCAATCAGACCAGACAACAAACAGTCACATCCAACACCGGCATCCGACCTCAAAATTACTCTCGGCAGAACTCATGTAAAATCAAATGGTTTCCACTGAATCAATCCTACATTGTTGGAGACAGTCTCCCTTAACCATAAGGCAAAAATCCTGGCGCATGGACGCCTGCCAAACAACGGATTTGAAATACCTCTTTTTTCTAACAAGCATGTAAGCATCATATGCTTTTGCACAACACATTCATCATGAGGAATTGTTTTCTAGGAACACAATTTCAGATTAAGAAGCACCCAAGTGACACTTTGAATCAGCATCAACATGAATAGTGCATGATGTCGAGAGAGAAGTTCTTCCAGTCTCTTTTGGCAAATCTGCTGGTTTCAGTGCTTCATCTTCGGTGTCCTTGCTTTTACCCCAGAGAAGGATATACAGGCCACAAATGACAGTGATGGATCCGAGAACACTGTTAAGCATCAAAACACGAGGTTTTGATCCAAGCTTCAGATTAAGCATGAATAGATTATGGATACATGATTTATGGCTCACCTTCCCAAGTAAACATCTTCATGCAGAAAGATTAAAGCCAAGATCACAAGAAATATCTGCTGGAAGGGGCTGAAGGCTGCAGTGAAGACGGGGCCTCGTTGTTCAACACACCATGACATTCCAACATAGCACAGCCCTGATCCAACAACTCCCTGCACGCTGTAATAGGTTACGAAAATCCATATGATCGAAAGAAAAGAACATGAGAGAAAAACAACTCTAACACGGTAACACCTAATCAGAGTGCAAGAATTTACAATCTAAGCCAAAAGCATTTTGTTCTAAAACAACACCAATATGATCATGACTGTAACTCAAAGTACCAAAAAAAAAAAAAAATCAAAATCAAAACATTAAAAAAACCATCAAATGATGCATATTTTTTGAGGCACAACAAAGGATAATACTCACGGCCAATATGACAGTGACAATCTGCAACGTCCCTCTCAGAAGCCACACTGAAGGGTCACTGTTGATGGCCCAACAAAGAGCAGCTGACTGGATTGCACTAAAGAAAGACATGAAAGCGGTACTAGAATACTTGCACGGATACAACTTGCCAATCCAATTTTGGACGACGAACCAAGATGACCAAACTATTGAGCTTAATGTCATACAAACTGCACCAACGATGTAATTAGATGTGCTTTTTGGTGAAGCGTTTGAGCCAGCATCTCTAGCTCTGTTGATATACCCGTGAGAGTGCAAATGTTTGGTTAAAGGAAAACCTTGATAAAGGGCCAACACGAGAACTCCACCGATGCACATAGCTGAACCTAACACCTTCGCCTTCCCACCTTTACTTCTCAAGTTCAGCCTTTCCACCCTGCAGGAGTTCAACTTTCTCAAGGTCATTTGGAATTGAAGTTCAACTAGAAGGGGAACTTTCGATGTCAAGATAGCAAACTCACCGGAAAATCAACGCGATGAGGAATGTGTTGGCCGGAGACATGTTGACAAAGGCACTACAAAAGGCAGCTGAAGCATGTTGAAGCCCCAGAAGTACCAGGTATTGGGTAAGCGTCCCCCTGGAAACCAGTCATGACTCTGATAAACAACAGATATAAAATACTCAAGTATTTATCCATAGACTTAAACATCAGGCATTCTAACCCGAGTAGAGCACTCAGGAAGACATAACACAGGATGCGAGTCGTAAGAGTTGCTCCCACTTTTCTGCAACACAACCAGGGAATTTGCTATAAGCCACACCAAACAGAGAGATATCTGTACATTTGGCAACGAAGAGGCCCAACATTCAACATTTACCTTCCTTGGAAACAAGCAATGGGTGTCAAAAACACCGTCGAAGTCAGCTGTCTGTACGTGATTAAAATCAAATGGTTTGTTCCCTTGTTCAGGACCGCTTTAAAGAGCAAGTTAATAGTAGAGAATGCAAAAGAAATTAACAATATCAAAATAACAGGCTTTGATTTTTGAAGCCAAGCCATTCTTTTCGCTGCACTCTGGCTTAGGCTTCTTCGTAACATGCAGAATACTCCTGAGCATTGCTAGCTCGATAAATATAGGCATCAAAAGGTGACGGGTGACCGACATGACAGTATGCATCATGCTTAAACTACTTGACAAACCTTGTCAGCAATCACTTTCCAATTATGTAAATGGAATAGGCTCCTGGATTAAGTTAACTCTTCCATCACTCAACAGCATAAAAGCAAGCACCACTTCTTCGCATAGATAAATAGTACTATCACCTTAATTGGTAGATCCTCTTATGTTATTTTCAGGAACAGAGAATAGAAGCAATTCATTTGCTTGGAATCTAATTCTTTTAGAACAGCACCAAGTTCTACAGATGCTAAGACATTGCATGACAAAATAAGAGGTATTCGTTGCATAACAAATTGCGCAAGGAATCAAGATGCAAGATCATGTTATTTCGCTATGATAATTATTAAAATTTGCATGTATAAGAGCAATAATCATGTACCAGGAAGAAGTCTCTTTGTGCGTGCAATGTAACACAACTAATATGGATAGTTCCGCCACTGAGATGTGCAAATACTGGACTAATAGAGGTAGACTAGAAAATGCAACTTTCTACCAGATATAGAGACGATAAGGAATGCATAACAGAATGCTTCGGGAACAGTCACAGCACTAGTAGAAGATTGCTGCTACGTTTCAGTAGTAAGGATGCTAAGACTCAAGAAATTATTGACCAGGTAAAGTGCTAGTAGAAGATAAAACTACAGTACACATAAACAAGTCATCAAAACACTTGAACAGCCAAAAAAGTGGAGCACTAGACCACGACACGATCACAAGACATAATCCGAGTGTCCGACTGTCATTCAACATATTTTATCAGGACTCTAGTGCCATTCCGAGTTTCCGACAAAAGATGCTTAAGGATTGCTTGACCTGAGATCTCGTCAAGAATAGAAAACAAAACATCGTCCGCTCCAAATGAAAAAAATGCATCGGCCGCCGTGATGGTTTCAACGCCAAAGTTGGAGTTGGCAGACAACAAGTAGCACTTTACTTAAGCTGGTGGAAAAACAAAGTCATTTCAGCACTAACACACTAACCATAAATCAACATTCATATAAGTGATTGCTTACATGGTCACTAAAAGCAACGCATGAGAAAAAAATGATATCTATAATAGGATCATATTGACGGGAATATCGAATGCAATTGCAACTGATATAATATCTCTCATACATTTAGCAGGATAAGCACAAAGAAAATCACAATGCAAAGATGACATCAGTAGAGAACAATCATTATAAAATACTTGCCAAATAAAAGACTTGAAGCATGATGACATGACATTGGTGAATACTGTTATACACAGGATCAGCGTTGTTGGAGCCTTTTTGCTCCAGGAAACATGAACTTATTTGAATATGTACAATCATGGCATACCTAGAGTTAGAAACACCTGCAGTAGTACATGCGTAGAAATATGCTTTCAGCTGACACTCCAAAGCTTAAAATCTTCAAGTTCCAATGGAAATTCATCTAGGGAAGAATATGCGAAGGGAGGAAAAACCAAAAATGTGCACGCTAACTACCATACAACACTGACGCCATCATGCCCAACAAGACCGAGGAACTAATTCCTATAATCTTTCGTAATGAAAGAATCAATACCATGTTTTGAGCATTAAAACCCTCATATCTATGGATTAACCAATCAAACCAAAAAGGCCACATCAAATAAAAATTGGTCACATGTTTGATCAAACCACACTGGTCATGAAAAAATGCGACACAAGGGAACTAACTCAGGTATGTAGTAATCTATTTCATGCAATTCGCATTGTCATCCAACAGAATCTTATGAGAAAATAACCACCTAGTCCACATGTCCACAATCGTTCCACAACCCCGGCCCCACCGCGCCACCAGAAACACCAACACGCGCGCGCGCACACACACACAATATATCGTCGCCATTCCAAAACAAGAACCTCCTGCTCCAAACTCACATTGTTCAGGTTTCCCCTTCAATGATCAAAACACAAACTCACACCATCACCGCCTCACTTTCCCTCTCCTCTCCTCAGCAACAACCATGTACTCCTCCTCCTCCTCCTCAATCTCCTTCCCTCACCTTCACATTGCCGGCACCAATCCGATCAGACTCCGCCGCTGCCATCACTTCCCACTGATCAAACTCCCTCCACCGCCTCGACCTCGGTCGCTTCTCCGAGGGGTGAGTGAGAGTGCAGTGGGGATCGATTTGGGGACGACGAACTCCGCGATCGCGGTCATCGAGGCGGGGAAACCGGTGATCGTTCCCGTCGACGGGGGTAATGCGACGATGCCGTCGGTGGTGGGGTGGAGTGATGAGAAGGAAGGAGAGAGGTGGGTGGTGGGGAGGGAGGCGAAGAAGGGGAAGGGGAGGAGAGTGGAGGGGGTGAAGAGTTTGATTGGGAGGAAAATGGAGGCGGCTGTCAGATTGGGGTGGGAGGGGATGTGGTTTACTCCGCACGAGATCTCCGCCAAGGTAATCAAATTTTTAGGACTCGAACTTGGATTCAATTCTGACATACTCCCCCTCACAAAACATAACAAATGCGACATAGACAAAGGCAACGTCGACGCATAAGTTAGCTTATGTAATCAAAATATTATTTTACTTATATTTGTTATATTATTAATTTTAAATTATATTATGATGATTGATATTTTTATCTTATTTTTTTAATCAATTTAAAGATTGGTCTGAATATTGTCTGTTACTGCATCATGAATTTGACAGAGTTTATGTTGTGATATATTGTCCGTAGATTTTAAGGAAGCTTGTAGACGATGCGGAGAAGTTCCTCAAAGAAAACGTTACCAAAGCCGTGATCACAGTCCCGGCTTATTTCAATGATTCTCAGCGAACTGTGATGAAGGATGCAGGAAGAATAGCTGGTTTGGAAGTTCTAAGGATCATCAACGAACCGACGGCTGCTTCTTTGGCTTATGGGTTTGAGAAGAGGAACAATGAGACTATCCTGGTTTTCCACCTTGGAGGTGGAACCTTTGATGTTTCAGGTGCGCCGTTAATTTAGTTACTATGCTGGTGCATTTCTTACGTTTGTGTCTATTTTGATTTGATCAACATCAGATTAATTAGATTATGGAATAAAGTGTGTGGTTTGTCTCTGAGCAACATATAAGAAACAAAAACTCTGATTAATTGATGTCATCACGTGACATATGAAAGCATCCTATCTTAACGTTGTTTTTCTCTAACTATAAGCTTCGACGAAGCTATTTTTTGAATTATGTTATGTGCTCCTGCAGTTCTTCAAGTCGGAGATGGAGTTTTTGAGGTTCTTTCAACTTCAGGTGACACCCATCTCGGAGGTGATGACTTTGACAAGGTTTGAAATCAACCCTGGACTTTGCTCTCATTGCTTTCTCCTTGCATTTCCTGTTGCTGCTTATGATACTTCTGTTCAACAGAGAATAGTCGATTGGATCGTGGACAACTTCGAGAGGGGCGAAGGCATAGACCTTCGAGAAGACAGGCAAGCTCTTCAACACCTAACCGAGGCAGCCGAGAAAGCAAAGATCGTGCTCTCAACTTTAACCCAGACCAATATCAAGTAAAGCTTCTGCCACATCTTGCTTGTGTTTGCCCAAGATTTTGTGTTTCACATGTTGCTGAGGGACGCCATGTTTTGCAGTTTACCATTCATCACGACAACTGCGGATGGTCCTAAACACATTGGCGCGACACTGACAAGGGCCAAGTTCGAAGAGATATGTTCAGACTTGCTCGACAGGTACAAGACGTTCATTATCTTAATAAATAAAACTGTTCAAAAAAACTGAGTTTTTGTATCTTAATGTGGTTCCTGAATCTATTGCAGACTAAAGAGTCCAGTAGAAAATGCGCTAAGAGATGCCAACCTCACATTCAAGCAGATAGATGAAGTCATTCTGGTCGGTGGCTCAATGAGGATACCAGCGGTACAGGATATAGTGAGAAAAATGACCGGAATGGAACCAAACTGCAGCATCAATCCTGATGAAGTAGTTGCCCTTGGAGCAGCAATTCAGGTAGTATACCAGTTCGGAGTTCATGTCCCATGCCTCCATTTGCTGAATCTAAGTGGTTGTTGCTTACATAATCAGGCCGGCATGTTGCTAGGAGATGTTAGGAACATTGTTTTGTTGGACGTGACACCATTGTCGATAGGCCTGGAGACGCTAGGTGGTCTCATGAAGAAGATCATCCTGAGGAATACGAAACTGCCAACGTCCACGTCTGAGGTGTTCTCCACCGCAGCTGATGCTCAGTCCAGCGTCGAGATCAATGTGCTTCAAGGCGAGAGAGAGTTTGCGAGAGACAACAAATCTCTTGGAATCTTCCGTCTCTATGGGATACCTCCTGCTCCACGTGGGGTCCCCCAGATCGAGGTGAAGTTTGCCATTGATGCCAATGGGATCCTTTCAGTGTCGGCCTTCGATATGGGAACTGGGAAGAAGCAGGAAATCATCATAACTGGTGCAAGCACCCTGCCTCAGGATGAGGTAAGTCTCGAGTCAAGACTTCTCGAGACCGTCATCTGCTGTCACCCCATCGGCATAATGCTGATGTCTTTCCTGGTATAATGTGATGTGAACATTGCAGGTGGATCGGATGGTGAAGGACGCCGAAAGATACGCGGAAGAGGACAAGGAGAAAAGGGATGCTTTAGACGCGAAGAACCAGGCTGACTCTCTCGTGTACCGAACAGAGAAGCAGCTGAAGGATCTAGGTGACAAAGTCCCTGCAGCTATCAAAGAGAAGGTTGAAACCAAGATCAACGAGCTCAAGGATGCAATCTCCGCCGGTGTTACCCAGAGAATCAGAGTCATGCTCGCTGCACTGAATCAGGAAGTGCTGCAGATAGGACAGGCCCTGTATAGCCGACCTGCAGCAGCTTGTGCTACAGGATCTACATCAGGAACCAACACCAGTTCATATGGCAATGCCTCTACTGGGAATGGGGAGGTTAAAGACGCAGACCTTTCAGTTAGAGGAAATAAAACGAAACAGTCGGCCCTATAGAAATGAACTAGGAGCATCGACCAACAGCCGATGTGGAACGATGCTTATGTGATATGTCCTTGTACATGCCTTGTTGTACATGGATGAATAAGAAGCTATACAAAATGTTACTCGACGATGCCAGGAGCCTACTCCCATCAATAAGAGTTCACAAGCATTAAGATGTTCTCAAGGGCAATGTTTTAATAAAAACAAACAGGTTCAACCATGCTTTCTATCAAGATCTAAACCCGGCACGAAAAGCACTATATGGAGAACCACAACAATTGCCTAGTTCACTTTATCTACATCCTCGATACACTATCAATACAGAAACATAAGAAGCCATCGTCTTGTTTCTTTATATAAACCTGCAAATAGATTATACTTGTGCAGTTGTTGCCTTACAAGTTGGCTGACCGGCTTAGATAAAAGATCCCTGATTAAGAAACTAAGTACAGCGGATACATGGCCTTAGATCAATTGATGATTTCTATTCCTGTTAAGGGAGTCCCTTCATGGAGTTGAATCGCGACATCACCAACTACCTGCATTTTGTTCAATCAAGGTATACGATATCAATAGACAGAGCTGCATAGCCTAACGTAATAAAGCATCGCTATATGCATGACTAACCTTTGAAATTCAATAGTTGCTGAAAGAAAAAGCAGTTTGCTTGCATGAATTATAGAATTGTAGAGTGCAATTCAGACATATCATGGTTTCTATAAGTTCCAGATCAGGTATACCTTGGCCATGGATCGATAAGAATGTTCTGTAACTCCAGCAACGTGGGGCGTGATTATACGGTCGTCGGGATCAAAAGGCTCAGACCAAGCGACATCAATTCCCAAGCCGCCTAAGTGGCCGGATTTGAGATTACTTGCAACAGCATCATGATCTAGGATGCCTCCCCTTGCAACGTTCACCAAATAAGCTCCCTACATAACCAAATTAGTATTCACATCACAGATTTCGTAACAGGACAAAAAATAGCAAGGTGATTATAATTCACAACAATGTGGCCTAGAGAACATGGAACAAAAAAGGCAAAAGAAATGTGGCGCAAAGAGGATCTACCTTTTTCATTGACGTGAAAAATGAATGATTCACAATAGCAGCCTACACATGGTAGCAAACGAAATCCCAGTCCGTGTACTGAAAACTTGCCAATCAGTATCAGAAAGATAGGAGTCGGAGCTTTACGGTTTCACGACTCAAAGATAAGCAACAGACGACAAGGTCTGCAATGCTTGCAAATTTGTATATATCATCATGGCTCCCCTTCTCATCAACCAGATCATCAGTACCATGGTTCTGGCCTGATAATAATAGAATGCAGAATAATGGATCAGCCACAAGGAGGAAATATAATAGTAAGTGGAAAGTCGTAGCTAGGTAATGTAACGGGTTTCAGCTTCCGCTATCCATACCATCCAGTATCGAGAATGTGTCCATATATGAGACCCAGCTTCTTTTCGTCGCAATGATTTTCACACCAAATGGCTTCAAGCGCTTTGCCAATTAAAGCCCAATATTTCCAAATCCCACAATAAATACCTGCAGGCACAGGAAAGTTTTGCGGGGCAAAACTTCCTCAAGGTTAAACGAATAAAGCGAAGCTTCATCTTGTATGAAGGGCAACTTTAAAAGCAGGGCAAGTTTTGCTCTACTTTGACTGGAGCAATATCTTCAGGTACAAATTTTCCATAAATGCAAGAGCAATATTTCAATGAAAAAAGAGCAATTGTTTATCCAAAAATGCAAAGAACAGAGAATGGACTCGACAGAATATAGTCATGGTATAAGAAGTTTAACTGAAGGAGTAGAAAGATGAAAACTCGCTGTTTTTCCAATTAAGTTATCACCAACTGGTTCTCCAAGCTTCTTTTGCTTTATAGAATTTGTCATATGGATCTGCCATGAGTTGCCATGAGAACTTTTATACGAAATGGAAAGCTCCCAAACAAGCGTATATTTTTCTTAAAGAAATATGAGTTATTTCTAAGACAAGTGATTATTGAAGCCTAATTGCTCACTTGCTTGCGCAGAAGTCCTAGCATCAAGTAAATTGCCATTTCAGCACATGAAGCAGCGTTTCCGGTGACATCTCCAGGAATTCTAGCAACCTTAATTCCATATTTTGTCGCTGCGTTAACATCAATGCCTAGACAGAAGATGTAGGCGCAGCAAAGATCTTTAAAAGAACCACATCCAACAAGGAGATCATTATGATTTATGGGCATGATTTTGAAATAGTGAAAAGAAGAGAGGGATTATTCACCATCGATTCCAACACCAAACTGCATCACGAGTTTCATTTTATTGGCATTGGATAAAAGAGTCGAATCCACTCATAGGTTTTTGGAAACGCAGAGATGGTAATTGCCAATGACACCAGGCACATCAGCGAATGGAATGACATCAACCTACAAAACAAAAGGTGAGGAAGGTGCTACCCCCATTAAGGAACAAGAGCTCCATAAAACATAGATAAACCGGGCACAAACATCAGGACAGCATAGACGAGCATACATGGAGTAGATACTAATACGAATCAGGGAAACTCGCCCTCAATACGCTCAAATTTAAAACACCGCCAGGTCATGAACAAATGTATAATGCACAATCATACTCTATGCCATATCTCCTCTTCTTCTATTCCAAATTACCTGGATATGACGATGTTCACTGAGATAGTCTCTCGCATAGATATGAGACGCAGGAAAATCCGGCCCGCAAAAAAGAACTCGAGTCACATGCTCGCTTGTCTTGCTCACTTGCTCATTATTCCCCTTTGATCCTGCACTGATCAAAATCACTTGTACAATTGATAACCAACACAGAATCTCAACTCAAATTCTCCATCAACAAGAAGCACACATCAAAATAAAAACCACCTTAGATTTACACCAACAAGCGGAGCTCAATAAACATCCGATCAAACAAACTTCCTAAATTTTTTGCATCCATGACAAGATCTAACACACAATTACAACAAATCAACTCCAAAACCCACCTACCCCAACCAAACAAATCAAAACCCTAAGTTGAAAAAATCAACCCAAATGGTCCATTAAGATCAAATTATCCAAATGAAGAATCAAGATCAAAACTTTGACGGTCCCTGACCTTCACACAAAAGGGTACAAAAATGGGCATTTTCGTAATGATAGTTTGAATTAGAATTTTCACCTTGAAGATGAAGCTTCAGACACAATTTTGTGAGCAGATAGCGGAGAATTGGGAGTGTTGCTGATGAAGACAGTGACAAGTCTGCGTTGAATGCTGCTCATGAACATCACGCTTTGCTTGCGAGATGCGATGGAAAAGAAAAAGAGAGAATCAGTTAAAAGAGAGAAAAAGAAAGGACCAGAAATGATTTTATTTTATTTTTATGAATTCATGAAAAGAAAATTAATTTTTTTATTTATAAGATGAAAAGAAAAGAAAAAATTATATAATTTATAATCAATTTTTTAATCTTATTTTTTTATATTTAAACACAACTTAATTATTTGAAAAAGAATAAAAATAGCACTCAACTAACCATTGTACATGTGAATTAAATTCTCCAAATCCAACAGTAGCTTTGTGGGTATGTTCCATCTGGGTATGGAATGGCTATTTTCGATCCGATATTCAAGTACAACTAAAACCTATAAAAGAAATTATTCAAGTCAATCTTAAGAAAAAGACTAGAATATTAAAGTGAAAAACTGAATCTATTAGTAGATGATCTGGTTAATCAAACTAGCATAGGAGTACAATGAATTCGTAAATTTAGCTACTTTTAAGCACATTATACTCTCATTTCTAACTCCAGAAACACCAGAACTAAAACACATAAAATCTGCACATAGAGAACAATGATATTACAACATCATTAACATGACAATGACATCAACATCTTTGTCTATGAAAACAAATTCGTCTTTTAGGTATCGATAAGAACCTATCTAATCTAAACAATGATAAACAAGAATGAAATTCTTTATTTGATTTGCAACTACTTAATTAATTGTTACTACGCTTCATCATATTGAGCAGAAAACCTTTCTACCTCTCTAATGGCAACCCAAACATGGCTCTTGCTTGATCTTGATTTTCAAGTAGTCAAACATAAGCATCATCTATATCGTGTAGCTCAAATTCCATTTCACGTAACCTTTCATAGATTTCTTCCCCTGAATATATGCGTGGTGATGAAGATTTTCCCTATGCTGTAACCAATGCTTCACCTTGTTTTTTCATAATATTCGCAATCTTCTCCATCATGTTCATTATTTTTTTTTTTTTTGAACCGTTTCAATTTTAACTTTCTTCTTCTTGTCTTTATGACTGTCAGAAGATATAAATGCTCCTTCAGAATACTCTATTCCATCCAAATCAACAAAACTTTCTAAAGATGCTTCATTTCGAGCTATCATTCTGTCAATTCCAACGATGGTTGATCCAGCAGCTTCAACGGCTAGTCTTTTATTCCTCTCTTTAGCTATTTCAGCATGTTTTCCTGTAGCTCTGTTTGTTTCGAACATTTCTTCCAAACCATCATAAAGATAGAAGGGTTTATCTTTCCAAACTGCAACTTTAGGATTGGCCTATAAAGTAAAATTTAAAATTTAGAAGAAAAAAACATAAAACGAAACATATACTAACTAATCATATACTGACTAATCATATACTTTTGGGTAATAACTAGCAAGATCCTTTTATGTTATTTTAAATGGATGTTAAAAGCATATACTACTTGAAAAGTAGAGAATTAAATACAAATTATAAGCAGATATAGTGGATAGGCAGGGTTAAGTACTTGAAACAATAGTTGCCACTTTTTCTTGTGAACTACATCTGTGCACGACAAAACTGAGCCTACAAACAACATATATTTTAGTAAACCAAGCAACAAACTACTTTAATAAACCAAGCAACAACTATTTTAGTAAACCAAGCAGCAAGCTATTTTAGTAGGATCTCAATAGATCATTATGACCTCCAAGTTAAAAGAATAGATAGTTACCTCAATCAATTTAGCCCACACTTCTTCAGTAGAATCCTATCTTTTTGTAATAGGACTCCAAGAGAAGCCGCTTAAACCCCCCGTGCGAAATAAATCATAACATTCAGAAAAAATATTGCTTAAGGGTCTCCATCCGATTCTTTAAGTGAGTCTTTTGCAATTATGGTAGATTCAGCTGCTTCGCTAGCTTTTTTTGCATATTATTATATGTTGTGGTCGTGAAAATCCCATCAGGTCTATTTCCAATGCTTTACTCATGAAGCATTGCATCAATGAACAAGGTGTCCATATTATTGGTCCAATTCAAATTTTCTCTTTTCGTACCAAGACTTGATTTTGTTTTGGTAATCATATTCAAGGCTACACACATAAAACAACAAATATAACAGGTTAGAATATGTAATATATAGCAAAATGAAAGGCTTAATTTCATACAAATAAAAAGTTTAATTGATAGTTTTTTAGTATTTATTTGAAATGATAATTCACATTAAATAACAAAGACAATTATAAAAACAAACGAAGTCAATAATAAAAAAAATAGCATCAAATCGTCATCTGTAGCACATAATCCCTCCATATATCATTTGCAATGCTATCCCTCAAATAATCAACATAAGCAACGTTTTGAGCTTCATCTCTCAGATGATCAACCACTTCAGGATCTTGCTCTGAAAGTTCTTGGTCCCCTTCAAATCCCCTCAAATGTGCATGCAGCCAACACATTAAGTGTTGGATATCCTTTTCTACCACGATATCTTGGTGCATCTTTAGAAGACACTTTTACTCGAACATGTGTTCGATCCATTAAACATTTTAAGTTACTTGTAAAGAAGGTATAGTGAAGAATATTAATTCTATTACCTCAAAGTACGGATAAAATCTAGGCTCATTGAGTATCTGAGGACAAACTTGAGTTCTATTTGGTTGCTTCAAGAACTTCTCCTCTAATGATTTTATCGCATCCAAAACTCTATGGAAATGGCAACTTGTGGCTTCTGTAGAGCTTCGAAAGAAGCAAGATACCAATCGGTGTCTTAAGTCATAAGAGATAATATTAAGAAACTTTATGATCAACTCTTCAATTGACACTCGTTGAGTAGGTCGAAGACCTCCATCATTACGTAATATTTTGCATAAAGTTGCAAAAGCTTCTGACCCCATATGAGTAACGTCACGACTTTTACAACTAATGCTTAGTTCATTAATCAATTCATCTCTCACACGTTTTCTCAAAAGTATGACTTCTTTAGTAGGCTTCATCCCAATTTTTCTATGATGAAAATTTTCAATCAAAAGGGTCAAAAACATTGTCAAAATGATTTGTCACAGTAGTATCTCTCTAATTATTAGCAAGGTACGAGTGTTTCCTTCGTTTTTTCCAGTTGCCATCTATCATTTAGAAACATCAATAATATTAGAAAAAAAAAATAATAAAAGAAAGAAAGAAAGAGATGAGAGTACGCAACAATACTCATATTGTAGCTTTAAGATCATTGATCGACTATGTTTAGAATTGTGTCATTGGTTGACAATCCTCATACTGTAGTTTCAAATCTTCACATTTTCAACTTTATCAAAAAAAAAAAAAAAATCTTCGTATTTTCAATATCATTTTCTCCACTTTCTAATTTTTCTATATCATACAATTGATTCACGTGTTAAAAACTTCAACTATGTGTTTATGAAAACATGAGGGGACCAATGATTATATAGTCATACAATGACAGAAACAAATAATCAATAAAATTTATAATTCTCTTCATTCGGTGACACATATGAAGCCACCATACCATCAAGACCAAACAACGATAGAAAAAGGAAAGGCAAAAAACCCATTCATCTACACTACACATACAGATAATTAGCGTTTGAACAAGTATCATAATCGATGCAGCTTTTGAAGAGAGACTTACCTCGTCAATTCACTATATTTTGGGAATGAGGTTTTCTGGGGAAAAGGAGAAGGAGTAGCAACGGCTAGATGGATTGAGGATAACAGAAGAAATAGCTTGAAATTTGATTTGTATTTTGAAATAGTAGTTTTAAAAATTTTCGTTTCTCCCCAAATCTTCTCATTTCGGAGAAGAAAAATTTGGACAAAATCATCCGTCATTTTCTCCCCAAATCTTCCCCTTTCTTCAAAGTAAAAACTCACAAGCAGAAACTATCAGTAAAAAATTATCCAATTTCTTCTAGTTTCTCTCCCTTTCTCTTCTAAAACTAACTCACAAGCAGGGTGTCAGTTTCATTGTTGTACCAGAAAATAATGAAGGGAATCTACACATGAAACGGAGTCACACACATGAAATTAACTTTACTAACTTCTGCTCCTTCCATCCCATGGGACCATAATATAAGAAACGGTACATCGTTGGTGCTGCAGCAGCAATAATCAAGTACCTATTGTTATACTGCATCCTCTATTTTTCATGAACTGCATCTTAATTTCGTGTGAACTACATCATTTTTTTTATTGTCTTTGAAGATGCAGTTCACATGAAGGCAAGATGCAATTCGAGAGGAATAATGGATGCAGTGCAACAGCTACTTATTTGCTGGTGCAACACCAATGAATTTCCCTATCATGGGTTGATCCGATAGTGAATTTATGTATATATTGAATTTTTATGAATTTTGATGAAAAAAATATTTTTTGAGCAATGAGTTTATTGCAGCAGGTATAAGAGAAGATAGTGAGGTGTATTGTATCTGACGATGATTGTTTTGTTGTTTTTTAGATGAAAAGATATCATCTGCTTACTTGGTCTATATTGTATGCGTTTTCAAATTCGAACAGTTGATTTATTATTAGAGTCCCAAATATAATTGCTTGAAAACTATTAATGTTAACAAACTACTTATCTCTATTAACAATACCTTGTTAGTTTGTTTGTGTTTTAATATGAATTTTATGATCTTTAGTTCGTTCCAATTTAAATGTAATCGGTTAAAATGAAATGAAATTTGTTAGTGTAGATGAAGAGAAAAAATTGAAAATTTTTATAAAAAAAAAAAAACAAAACAATAAAAAAAAAAAACAATGGAAACAAATGAGAGAATTGGTAGTCTACTGATACAACATCCTATTACATTATCGAATATATGATATATTCTCGCAACGTTGACTGGAATTTGCATCTTATATCAAAAATTTCATCAATAAAACCGTTCCAGTTGTGTGTTTAAAATACTATCACAATACTTTCATTTCCTTTCATTTCTTTACATGATAATCAATCTATATAATTCATTTCAACAGATTCAAACAACGATGGATATGTTTAGATTATGATGTACTGTTACATCTAACCTTACGGAATAAATAAATTTACTGCACATAACTACATCGCCGATGCTTTTGGATTTAAACAGGAAGAACGTATGCTAATTGTGAAGATCCTCATCGTCAACGACAAACAAAAAATGGAAAACTGCGGTGCAAATTTGTGGAGATCCTCATCATTGAGGAAAAATGTATAATCGATCCATTGACGCCATCGCGCGGATCCCTAACGCCTCGATTCCCGTTAGTACTTTTCCATTTTTATCTTTAATTCCTTAATGTTACGGTTCCGTTATTCCCTCTTAGTAGATTATTCGAAGCTCTTCAATTGAATATCGAGACCGTGATTTTTTAGTCAAGATTGGAAAAAGTAACACTGATATCCAATGGTTAGGACTTGTGTCCATGTATGCTCGTCTCTATTACCATGATCTATGTTGTGGATCATAATAAATTGCATTCGACGTTATATGACAATGTCACAGGCATAAAGCCTTTCATTACTCTATTCCATTGGGATCTCCCATAAGTGCTTGAGAAGGAATATGGCGGATTTTTAAGCTCCAACATAGTGTAAGTTTCTAGTCGAGGCTATCACACTACATGCCATTATTCATAAGCATCTACAACATAAGAATCGCTTATCGGTCTCAATTCTGTATAATTAAGGTTGATTTACGACTTTGTAGGAATGACTATCGCTACTATGCAGATCTATGCTTCAAAGAATGTAGCGATAGGGTAAATTAAGTACTGGGTGACATTGAATTAGCCAAACTACTCCAGCATCTATGGCTATGCCTATGGCACAGATACGCCTGGCTGTTGTTTCAAGGCCATAAACAACTGCACTGCTGGAAACTTAGGCATCGAACAGTACATTGTCGGCCACAACATACTCCTTGCTCATGCATCTGTTGTTCAGGTGTAAAGGCAACAGTATCAGGTAACCCAAGAAGGGTTCATTGGCATGTCGACTTCAAGCAATTGGTATTTGTCGTATGAAAATAGAACTA
Organism: Drosera spatulata; assembly: GCA_035668315.1. Classification (NCBI taxonomy): domain Eukaryota; kingdom Viridiplantae; phylum Streptophyta; class Magnoliopsida; order Caryophyllales; family Droseraceae; genus Drosera; species Drosera spatulata. Next base: position 22,665 of record JAOVYX010014746.1, read on the forward strand.
CGGATCAGGAAGTAGTGACTAGAGCATATGACTTCATGGGTGGATGGTAATCCCTATTTAATAAGAAATATCGCGTCGAAACTGCTGAAATTTCCGTGAAGAGAGTGCAATATATGGTGTTTTGGGAGGGAGAAGGATGCAGACAAGAGGCACGGCCATGCCTAACCCGTTTTGTGGAGCTACGAAACACGGGGTAATTCCAGGCCGTGCAAGAAGACACAAACATACGAGGCTACACTGGGATCACGAAACACTGCCTAGCATAGGCCGTGCGCGACCGGACACGGCTGTGCAGGCCATGGCAAGAAAATCTCCGTGTTTATTACTTTTGTTTTAGTTGCAGCCTATATATATACTTCTTTTTATTAGGGTATTCGACGACGAAAGAGAGAGATGAAAACACAAAGATTCTTCTAAGGTTAGGTGAATGAAACACAAGTGAGATCGAGTGGGTTCGGATGGAGACGATCATTGTAATCCGGTTGTTGATTAGTGATTCATTTTCTCGTGGGTTTTTTCTTTCCGTTGAGGGTTTTTCTCACGTAAAATCTTGGTGTCGTTTTGCACTCGTTCTTTTGATTACTCTTTGTGGTTGATTGTTCGTGTTCATGATCGTTTTCGAAAGTGCATAAATCCTAATAAGTGGTATCAAAGCCTCAGGTTACGAGGACAAGGGAAAGATAGGATCTTGCGGGTAAAGATTCGATTTTTCGGATCTAGGTTGTCGAAGGACATATTCGAAGACTAGGGTTTGTTGGATCTGGCATAATTGGGAAGATGGTGAACGTTGCTAAGTTCAAGATCGAGCCATTGGATGGGAAGACGAACTTTAGCATATGACAGAACACAATCAAAGATATCCTTATGCAACAAGGATTGTTCAAAGCATTGAAGGGAGAAAAACCCATTGAGATGAAAGCTAATGAATGGGAAGAACTGCAAGCTAAGGCTACATCCACTATCCGACTCAGTCTCGCACCAACGATGAAGTACTAAGTGTTGACGGAGACATCTCGTAAGATGTTATGGGAACAGCTGGAGTCGATCTACATGTCCAAATCGTTGTCAAATAATTTCTTCTTGAAGATAAACTTGTTTGATCTAAAGATGAAGAAAGAAGTAGATTTAAACGATCACATAGCAGAGTTTAATCGGTTGATTACTCAGTTGCGTAGCTTGGATGTAAAGGTGGATGATGATGATCAGGCTTTGATTCTGTTGAAGTCTCTTCCTAGTTCATACTCGACATTGAAGACTACCTTACTTGTTGGAAAGGACAAGTTGAGGGTACAAAGGTCACAATAGCTATTCATGACATCAACAAGTTGAATCCTTCAGGTTCGTCCAATCAAGGTGAAGGGTATGTGGTGAAGTTAAAGAACAGAGGTCGAGGTCAGTTCAGAAAGCAGGGTGCTCGAGGGAAGTCACATTCTTAGTCTCAATCGGGGAATCAAGATCTCTCCCAAGTTGAATGCTATAAGTGTCACGAGAAGAGACATATGAAAGCTCAATGTCCTCAACATAAGAACAAGGAAAAAAAGCCATCAAGTTACGTGAATGTGGTTGCAGATGAGTCCAATACTAGTGATGGAGACCTTTATGTAGCTTTAGCTGTTGTAGAGTCCCATGGTGTTTCCTTGACTATCAAAGGTAATGATCTAACTTTAGATTGGCTTATGGATTCTGGGTGTTCATTTCATATGTGACAACATAGGGATTGGTTTGATACATTGACACCTAGCAGTGGTGGAACTATGTTGATGGGGAATGACTCAATTTGTAAGGTAGCCGGAGTTGGTACTGTGAAGGTCAAAATGTTTGAGGAATTGTAAGAACATTGTCTGATGTTAGATACATATTAGAACTTAGAAAGAATCTTCTTTCTATTGATGCCTTGGATGTTGCGAAGTGTAGTGTATCGGTTAGAGATGGGATCATGAGGGTCGTGAAGGGATCACTGGTAGTGATGAAAGGCCATAAGTTGATCGGGAGTGTAGCGTATCAGTTAGAGATGGGATCATGAGGGTCGTGAAGGGATCACTGGTAGTGATGAAAGACCAGAAGTTTGGAAATCTGTATAAGTTGATAGGGAGCACTATAGTGGGTGGAGCAGCAGTTTCATCCAGTCAGAAGTCCAGCAGATATGATACAGAGTTGTGGCACAAGCGGCTTGGGGATTTGAGTGAAGTTGGTATGACACATCTTCACAAGAACTAAGTGCTTAAGGGTGTCAAGACTTGTGATGTTGGTTTCTGCAGGCTCTATGTGTATGGGAAGCAAAAGCGAGTTACCTTCAAGACGGGTTCTCATATTTTCAAGGGTGTTCTTGATTATATTCATTCCGATGTCTGAGGGCCTATCAAGGATCTCTCAAGCTGTGGAGCTCAGTATTTTGTGACGTTCATTGATGACTACTCGAGGAAGGTTTGGGTATCCTTCATGAAGCACAAGTCAGAAGTTTTCAGTATGTTTAAGCAGTGGAAGGCGAAGGTAGAAACATAGATTGGGAAGAAACTGAATTACTTCAGATTAGATAATGACGCAAATATAAAAAAGACAGTTTTTTGTAATTCTATAAGGATGAAGGTATCACGAGACACTTTACCGTGAGAGAAACTCCAGAGCAGAATGGGATAGCTGAAAGGATGAACAGAACTTTGTTGGAAAGAGTTCGTTGCATGAGATTGAATGCGGGTTTGCCAAAGAGTTTCTAGACGGAAACAGTTAACACTGCTTGCTATCTTATCAACAAGAGTTCTTCATCTGCCATTAAGTATAGAGTTCCGGAAGAGGTATGGTCAAAACACCTATTGATTATTCTGGTTTGAGAATATTTGATTGTTATGTAGATGTTCATTTGCAGAATATTGAGAGGTCCAAGTTAGATGTTAGAACTAAACAGTGCATCTTTCTTGATATGAGGACGGTGTGAAAGGCTACAGGTTATGGGATCCAGTAACAAGAAAGAAAGTTATGAGTAGAGATGTGGTCTTTGATGAAGAACACATGCTAGACAAAATCAAAGGAGAAAACAATGCAAAGAAGAAAGCAGTTGAGTTGGAACTTCAGAAGGAGTCTCAAACAGCAAATCAGAATGAATCTCAGGCGGGAGTTCAGAGTCTGTGTGATCAAGTTCAAGTTGAACAGATTGTTGAACAGGCACCTGAGCAGCCCTACAGCATAGTTTTGGGGAAAGGTAACCGTGATCCTAAACCTTTAGAAAGACTTGGTTTCGATGATATGTTGTCTTTTGCCTTGGTTGTAGGTGATGGTGATCCTACCAGCTACAAGAAAGCTATCAGTTCCATTGATCGCGATAAATGGATGGTGGCCATGATAGGGGATATGGAATCACTCAGAAAGAACAAGACATGGAAAGGGCCAGTTGGATGTAAGTAGGTGTTCAAAATTAAAGAGGGATAGAAGTACAAGGCTCGTTTGGTGGCTAAGGAATACTCTCAGAAAGAGGGTATTGATTGCAGCAAGATTTTCTCTCCGATGGTGAAGCACACGTCGATCAGGTTACTTCTTGCACAGGTAACAGCTTATGATATGGAGCTAGAGTAACTAGATGTGAAAATAATTTTTCTTCTGGGTACCTAGAGGAGACCATCTATATGCATCAGCCGAAAAGGTTCGTGGAACCAGGTAAGGAAGGCTGAGTATGCAAGTTGACGAGATCGTTGCAAGGCCTGAAGCAATCTCCCAGGCAGTGGTACAAGCGATTCGATGGATTCATGGCAATACATGGATATTCACGTTGTGAATATGATCCTTGTGTTTACTATACATTTTGTGATGATGGTTCAATAGTGCTGTTAAGTCTCTATGTGGATAACATGTTGATAGTTGCGAAGGTAAAGAAGCACATTGTCAGGTTGAAGAAGATGTTGAGCAAGGAATGTGACATGAAGGATCCTGGTGCTGTTTAGAAGATCCTTGGGATGGAAATCTGAAGAGATAGAAAAGTAAAAAAATTGTGGTTGATGCAAAAAAGGGTATATTTGGGATGGAAATTTGAAGAGATATAAAAGCAAAAAAGTTATGGTTGATGCAAAAAAAGGGTATATTGAGATGGTCTTGGAGAGATTTAGCATGCAAGATGTTAAATCGGTCTCTACACCCTTGGAAGCTCAATTCATTTTGTCATCGCAGATGTGTCCCGAATAACAAGAAGAGGCGAAGTACATGTCTCGAGTACCATATGTTAATGTGATTGGATGTCTCATGTATGCCATGGTATGTACTCGTCCCGATATCGTTCAAGCTGTTAATGTAGTTAGCAGGTATATGACGAATTCGAGTAAAAAACATTAGAAAGTTGTGTAGTGGATTCTGCGGTATTTTGCTGAAACCACAAATTATGGCATCATGTTTGATGGCAACAAGATAGAGAGTAGAGTTGTTGGTTTAGTTGACTCAGATTATGCGTGTGACTTGGATTCTAGAAGGTCTACGAGTGGATATGTGTTCATGTCCTGTGATAGATTGATTTGTTGGAGATCTGTGTTACAGCATGTTGTTGCATTGTCAACCACGAAGGCGAAACGCATGGCATTGATGGAAGCTGGTAAGGAAACATTATGGCTCAAAGGCATTGTTGAGCAGTTTAGTTAGAAGCAGGATGGTATTCGGTTGTTGTGTGACAGTCAGAGTGCGATCTACTAAGCGAAGAATCAAGTCTATCATGTTTGGATGAAGCATATTGATATGAGCTATCACAAGATTTGATATTGGGTTGATTCTCGGGATATAAACTTAGTGAAGGTTCATACGAAGGAGAATGCCACGGATATGCTTACCAAGGTCGTTTAATTTGTCAAGTTCAAGCATTGCTGAGAATTGATCAACGTTATCTCTTGGTGAGTTCGTGATGGAGCATCCCCTACTATAGAAAAGGGATACAAGGTTAGGCCCGGGTTGTGGGTACGAGGATGCTCGATCAGTTGCTTGTTATGGTTCGAAGGTTCAAACCGATTCTACAGTTCTTACGACAAGGTGGAGATTGTTGGAATTGTCATGAAGCGAGTGCACTATGTGGTGTTTTATAAAGGAGAAGGATGCAGACAAGAGGCACGATCGTGCTGGGCCAGCACGACCTTGCCTGACCCGTTTCGTGGCCAGGATGGGATAACTCTAGGCCATGCAAGGAGACACAATCGTGTGAGGCTGCACTGGGATCAGGAAACATGGCCTGACACATGCCGTGTGCGACTGGACATAGCCAAGCACGCAGGCAGTGGCGAGAAAATCTCCTCGTTTATTTCTTCTGTTTTAGTTAAAGCCTATATGTATACTTCTTTGTATTACGGTTTTCCACGGCGAGAGAGAGATCAAAACACAAAGATTCCTCTAGGGTTTGGTGAGCAAAATACAAGTGAGATCGAGTGGGTTCGGATAGAGACGATCATTGTAATCCGGTTATTGATTAGTGATTCGTTTTTCCGTGGGTTTTTTCTTCCTCTTGAGAGTTTTTCCCACACAAAATCTTGATGTCATTTTGCATTCTTTCTTTTGATTGCTCTTCGTGTTGTTTGTTGTTGATCATCTCAGGAAACGCATAAATCCTAACAGAAACGACATAAACATTTGCATGCATCATGAAGAAAAAAAAAAATCTATAGTTCAGGGTCTGACAAACATTCCACACGGTGGATTAATTCTTCAGTGTCATAAATACATCAAACGAACTCTCAATGCTAAATTTCAGAATTACGAATACATAGCATTAGGGAGAGAGAGAAAAAAAGGGGACAAGCTGCAATGAGCTAGGCATCCCTTGATCAATCTTGGACATCAGTCGGACTTGGTCTTGATGGAACCGAGGAGGTCAAACTTCCATTCAACCTGACTGTGGTCCATGGCCGATGTCCTTATGGGAAGTGTGCCACAAAGCATCATGGCCGGTGTGGGTTGCACAAACCAAACAATACACGCTTTCCAACATGGTACACGTTTTATCACATGGTATTTATGCCTATATAAGGGACCTAAGAAAAGAATTGGTTATATTAAAGAGGAAAAGCTGCACAAGCATAAGTGTTTACACATACCTTGAAAGCTTAAACACATTTAGGAGAGCTTAAGGGATTTGTTTTAGAAGTGAGTCATTTCTATATCTCTTATTATTATGCTCTCGGTACTTGATCTACCTCTTTTGTATCTCCTCGTTTGACTAGTGGATTTTCTCGTCGTCAGCGACCGTCCGTGATTTTCTCCCGTAAGGATTTCCACGTAAATCATTGTGTCAATTATTTTACGCATTTATTAATATCTGTGTTGTAATAAATAGCCCCTCCGTAACACTGACCAATGACCATTATCAGATCGCGTACATATAAAACACTCTTTCGTGCTAATATGGATATACAAACATGCATTCATGACCTGATCGGTTAACCCATAACGACCTTGATGAGTATGCGCAATTGGCTACAGGTTTCTAGAGCCAACAACATATGGAGATTATCCCAAGACGATGAGAGCCATAGTGGGGAGTCCGTTGCCCGATTTCACAGAGGAGCAATTTGAGATGCTGAAGCACTCCTACGACTTCTTTGGGCTCAACTATAACACCAGTAGCTATGCTGCAAACGACAATTCATCTTCATCGAGCACTGAACTCGGCTACACGACCGATAACCACGTTACTCTTAGTCGTAAGCTGAACTTGCCCAGCTAAATTTCAAATGTCTTTATCCCATGCATGCTCTTAATTCAAGCTGATATAGTTCATCATTTTGATCTTAATTTCCTTTGGATTCTGAATCACAGAGGAGAAAGATGGAGTTCCCATTGGCGAACCGGTATGCATTATATATCCTTTGTCTTTCTTCCATATCCTGAACAAAGAATCTCAATGTCAGAAAGGTTTATATGTGACATGCACCATTTCTGGAGAAGATATAACGAATTAAATTCATGACCTTGTAGACTGCTATCAACTGGATTTACATGTCCTAGATATGACCAAGTATGTCAAAGAAAAGTATGGTGATGCACCTATCATTATCACAGAGAATGGTAAGTCGACATCTCATTGCAAATCCTCTTTTACCTTATTTTTACTTAGCTCTATCACAAAATAGAAGATTAAATAAGATAGATTGGGATTATTATTAAGAAACTAACTCTATCAAAAATCCAAAAGGGCATCGAACCCATAAGATCAGAGATGCTACCAGCTCAATATATGCCGATTCAATGAAAGATTTTTCTAACAAATATCTTGGTTGTTTAGTGAAGTCGCTGATGCAAACAATTCCACGCTGCCAATAAGTAAAGCCGTAAAGGATTACCAAAGAATTAGATTTCACACCCTTAACCTGGCTTCTCTTCTTGAAGCTATCGAGTACGTGATCTTTGATTCTAAACTCTCAAAGCACTAGTCCTTAAGTTTCCCAATTGCCTACTCAAAGTAATGTCTATATCTGAACGTTGACAGGGAACGCGTGGATGTGCAAGCTTACCTGATACGGTCACTCTTCGACGATTTTGAATGGAGCGATGGCTATACATATCGATTCGGCTTAAATTATATCGATTACAAGCATGGATTGACGCGATACCCAAAGTATTCGGCTCTCTGGCTTAAGAAATTCCTTCAGAAGAATAGGACTTCAACTGGATTAGGATATAGTCCCATGTAATGCAACTAGCAAGTTGTATAGAAGGTCTAATAACAAGGCCTCTAGCTTTATATGGTTCATACATATTCTTTGTATAATTCTTTGAGAATTAAATAGAACAAGTTGGTATATATATCCTTAACGTAACATTAATGTCAAATTTTTTGGGGGCAATCCCACAGTTGATATTGGTATCAGTACAAAGGCATGGATCAAGTGTCCAATACACCAAATGGCACCGAACAGGAATAATGATTCTCCAGCTGAAGAAATGAGCATTTACCCCTACATATGTTTTGTTACACCGTGGCTTCCATAATATCTGTGCATTTTAATATAACCCGTACTTATGGGAATATTAAAATTAATATTTTAACATTCTTTCACTTAGGTTGCATTAATTGTGAAAACTATTTTGAAAACGACTTCACTTTAGAAAACAAAACATTATCAGGCTAATCTGATTTTTCAAAAATTACGCACACTTTACTAAACCGATTGGTCTAATAAGACTCTTCAAGTCGATCCGGTCCCATAGAGTTTCAAATTTTAAATCATGACTGTAATACCCCAATGAAATGCTTAAATGGTTTGATAGTATTATCTATACCAACAAGGTGCACCTTCCTTTTCGGTAGCCCATCACTTTAGA
>JAOVYX010014747.1:0-30922 GCA_035668315.1 Drosera spatulata
GACCGCGACACACACTCAGGGCAGTGTGTCGTCCGTTGTCATTGGCAAGAGAATGGTAAGTTTCAACTTAAATTTTAATTAAAGTGGAATCCTTTTAATTTATTAATTAGGTTTATAGGAATTATATTAATTGTTTTTTTTTTGTAAATTGTTTTAAACTGGAGACGGCGCTGAAGAGGAAGGTCACATCCTCCGAGCTTTTCATTCAGACTCACAAGAAGTCTGATGCTCCGGGAATGGTGGAGACCATTCAGGCGGGGAAGTCCATCGCGGACATTCCTTTAGTAGACGAGACTGCTTCGCAGTTTCGGATAAGTCTATTACTTGAGCCTTTTTTTTAAAGTATTAATTCTGATCTTATTCGTTGGATAAAAGAGTAACACTCATGCATTGTTTACAGGATTCATACTGTGAGCGATTCAGTCAGATGTCTGAGTCGTAGATGGATGAGTCGGTAGATCCCGAGGCTGCATAGACACAGTCTCAGGCCATGACTGATCAAGTATTCCTGGAGGTGTCCCGCATCGACAAGGGAAGGGTCTACGGCATTGGCTCAGCTACGAGCCAACTATATCCACGGTCCGTCCTCAGCGCTGCCTCTAGATCTCGTTCCGCATCTGACACGGGGATTCCAGAGGATTAATTCGGGTTGAAGGAAGAAGTTCAGACCTTTCGTCAGACTCAGGCGAGGATGGAGCAGCAGCTGGGCATCCTCTTCAGGAGGATGGATGGGGATCCGTCCACTTGTCAGACTGTGGTTGGCCGACCATTTCCTTCATCAAGACCGCCTCCAAGCGATGACTCCGGGGCTCCAGAGTAACGGGATATTCAATTACTTGGTAATTGATGGCTTTGTAAATACAAAATTTTGATGTATTTCGTTTTTTTAGGATTATGTATATTATTGATGAGATTATTGAGACATTTCGATTGTTGATGTATTTGGTCTGGATTTTATGATTTTAATTTATTTTTTTAATCAAAAATAAAAAATAGCTACGGATTTCCGTCGCCAAAATGAAATACTTCTAACAAAGAATTACTTACGGAATTTCGTAGTTAAAATTATTTCAAACTTAGCGACGGAATTCCGTCTCTAAATTTAAATCTTTTTAGTGACGGAATCCGTCGCTAATATTGAACTTCTGGAAAATTGATTTTTACGACGGAAAAGTCAATCCGTCGATGATTTTTCTCATTTTAGCGACGGATCCGTCGTTGATTTCTACGTTAGCGATGAGGTTTTTAGCGACCGATTGTTTTCGTCAATAATATATTTTAGCGACGGATTTATCCGTTTTAGCGACGGAATTTTTCCGTAGTTAAAACACGTTTTTTTTAATGATTTTTATGCCTGATCAAACGATTGTAACTAAGAACGGGGAGAGTACAACTCATTAATATCAATTATAAACATCTATAAATATTTTCTATAAAAAAAAAAACTATTTCTATCAACTTAATCAAATGGATCCTAAGTCAAGAGACTGCATTATGTTGCTCATCTCATGTTAAACGAAAAATTGTTTTTAGTTGCTACAATCGATGCATTTCTAGTGACACACTAATCAATTCAAAACATTTTCTAGCCAAGCAACACAACACAACACAACATTCCTCTCCTCCCTCACCTTGTCCGCCTTCTCCAAACCTCAAAACCCTAGTCTCACCTTTCCCGCAATTCACCGCCAATTCACCCCCAAAACCCTAACCATAACCCTAATCCCTCCATGAATCCCGCTCCATCGACCTCGATCTCCATCACCGAAACCATCACCGGAATCCACGAGTTCAAAATCACTGGCTACTCGCTCTCAAAAGGTATCGGAATCGGCCGCTGCATAATCTCCGACACCTTCATCGTCGGCGGGTACTCGTGGGCCGTGTACTTCTACCCCGACGGGAAGAATTATGGTACCGGTGGTGATGGTGGTGGTGGGAATGAGTCGACTTATGTATCGGTGTTTATAGGATTGGTGGGGGAAGGGGTTGATGTGAGGGCGTTGTTTGAGATCGTGTTGGTGGATCAGAGTGGGAATGGAAAGCATAAGGTGCAGAGTCATTTTGATGAGTTGCCGGAGGAGGGGCCGCATACGCTCCGGTGTCCCGGGAGCATGTGGTATGTGAGGGAAATGCGCTTCATGATCTTGGGTTTGGGTTTGGTTCGGCTTATGTTTGTATAATGTGATTGAATCGTGTCGTTGGAGTTAGGTCAGTGAGCTCGTGTGACGGTTAGTCCAACATGTGTGGGGTGTGTGGAGTTTATCATGTTGCAACATGGATTCTTTTCTAGGTGTTGTGACAGTGAGCTCGTGTGTGACGGTTATGTGATGGTTACTCCGACAATGAGCCCATGTGACGGTTAGTCCGACAGGTGTGGGCATGTGGTCTATTATCTTGTTGAAAGTTGGATTCACTCCTAGAACTAACTAACTAACAACAACAACCCAATTAATCCTGTCAATGGATAAGGTCTGGGGAGGGCGGAAATGTGCTCCTAGAACTAACTAGAACTAATCTATAATGAGTGGAGTAATACAAATTTATTATATGCACCTGGTTTCTTTCTTTCATGTAGATCGTGTCGAATAAGCTTTGATTGATGAGGCGGAATAAGGGAAAGAGTGTTTTGGATGTTTTGTGATGTTTTGGTCTATTTGTAAACTTAGGTGTGGCAGTGGAGTTTCTTAGTTTGATTTGAATTTTAGTGTTGTGGAAGTAAATTATTGTAGCAATGGTGTGGGATTGAGGAGGTCTTGCTTTTGTTGATGTTCTGTGCTGATATGATCCCTCATACTCTTCTTAAAACAAAATCACACTTCAGCTGCCTTTCAAATCCTCGCTTTCAGAAATTACGGCAGTGCCAAAAAATTTCCTGAGGGAATGCAGAAGGCAGCTAGGATTTAAACCTTCCTCTCCTGGAGGATGTTCCCCTGATTGGTCCAGCCTGAATGTCTACATAATGTATCTTGTCACCTGCTACGTGCTAAGTTTGCACAATAAGGATTTAAGGAACTCGGTACCTAGGAAGATTTAAAAGAAGGGGAAACTCAAATTCAATCTTCATAGTTGCCATTTTATAGATTGTATTGTTGTTCCTTCTCTATTTTGACAAAACTCTGATGTATGAATGCTTTCTTTTGTTATCATCAGTGATCTGCTCCTCTAGTGGTTGAGAGTTTCTCGTTACTGTCTTCTATTCATTGATCAGAAAACTGTTACGGCTTGTTCCAGGGGTTACAAAAAATTTATCAGGAGGAAAGATTTGGAGGCTTCTGACTTCCTTAAGGATGATTGCCTTCTCATACGATGCACAGTTGGTGTTGTAAAGACACATAGAGAGGCATCTAGGCTGAACGCCATACCAGTGCCACCTTCGAATATGGGTCAACAGTTTGGACTACTATTGGAGAGCAAAGAGAGTACAGATGTAAATTTTGAAGTAGATGATCAAGTCTTTTCTGCGCACAAGTTGGTTCTTGCAGCACGATCCCCTGTGTTTAGAGCTCAGCTCTTTGGTCCAATGAAGGAGAGCAACATGCAGTGTATAAAGGTTGAAGATATGAAAGCTCCTGTTTTCAAGGTCTTAATCTGTTCACCCCGTTTCCGGTTTTTGATGTCCTAATCTGATAAATTTTTTCTGTAGGTTTAGAATATTTGTTGAATGGTGGCATCATGATGAATTCGTTAATCTTGCTAACTCCATCTTGTACTCTTATAATTTAATTATTTTCAGGCTTTGCTGCAGTTTATATATTGGGACACCCTTCCAGATATGCAAGATCTCTCTGGTCTATGTACAAAAGGGGCTGCTACATTAGTGGCTCAGCATCTGATGGTGGCTGCAGACCGCTATGGGCTTGATAGGCTGAGGCGTCTATGTGAGGCTCAGCTTGCTGAGGATGTTGCCATAGACACAGTTGCAGCAACTCTAGCCTTGGCTGAACAACACCATTGCTTCGAACTGAAAACCATATGCCTCAGATTCATAGCTTCACGTGAAAATCTGAGAGGTGAGCTTCACGTTTCCTAAATATCTCGATTAGTGGTGGTCGTTTTGACTCGTTGAAGAATGTCATTGAGATTTGTCTTTGAATGGTAGAATTCTGCTTGGTGAGGAGTATTTGTTGCAGGTAGGGTTGAACAAAAAAGGCAAGAAAATCCACCAAAACACGGAAATATTCCGATGGAAGTGCTTTAAGGATCATTCTTGCATTTTCTTTCATATTGAATTAAATTTACGACCCTAGTCAAGGTCAAATCTACTCAAAGAAAATGAATAAGACTAGACAAAGTTTGTCCCCTGATAACATCGTAGCCCTTGAAATGGCCGTCGTTTTGTTTTTCACCTGAATTTCCTTGAAGTAAAATGCATACCTTTTGCTTGCTCAAGGTGCACATATTATAGTCCATAGTTCAGCAGTTTATAATGCCTATTTTTCCCTTGTGTTCTGTAGCTGTCATGCAAACTGACGGATTTCAGTACCTGAAAGAAAGTTGCCCGTCTGTGGTCGCTGAGCTTCTCGAATATGCAGCTAAGGTTCCCGAACAATCTGTCTGTGATGAGTTTGGAAGGGAGTGTGTTATTCACGTCGGAAGCAGCAATAGAAGGCGAGTAAAACAAAGAATGTTGTAGGTGGCGTAGCTACCTTCAGTTTTCCTTCTCCATTAACTATGCACAGAATGGGCAGTACGCTCTTTCCACTATCGATGGTTTTTGGCTAGAAATGTATTGATGTTGTCTCAGAGATATCGTATCCAGTGCTCGGGCTTTTAATTAAGTTTTCTGTTTCCTTCAAGTTTCAGTAGCTTCAGGCCTTCAAATGTCTTCAGCCTTCTAATTGTATTGCAACGTTGGGTTATCTATAAGTTTAACTTTCAAGGATTTGTCCGTGTTCTGAACGGTAACCTTGGGCCGATTCAATGCGTAGCCTCAGGCTTTTATCGTGAATCACAAGATGTAATCGCAGATTCAACTACCCGAACTCTTCTTACAAGGACTGGCATCAAGCTATAAATAGAATAATAGTGTAGATATGAAAGCAAGAGTGGAACGAACACTAAAGAGCCAAGACACCAGGCATAGATCGATGCCAGTAACAGGCTTACGATATGCGGATTTATTGGCATAATATTTTATGTTTATGTTACACAAATAGATGTTCTCACAGTAGCAACCCAAACTAGCACCGTCACAATGAAGGATTATTCAAAACTCAAGCGTGTCATCCAGCTACTGAATGGTTCACTTCAGATACTTGGCAAACCATCCAAGCAGGTCCTGGTGAGCCTCCTCAGCAGACTTCACAGCCGCTGCATCTTCAGTGTCGTACCTGACGGTCCATCCGTGGGCGACTCCAGGGAAGATCTTAACAAAACCATCAACCTGCAAATAAAAATTTAGACACACACAGGTCAACTTCTGTAACCTAATCTTGCAGACATGCTCATGCAACGGGACAACGCAACACTTTCATGGAAATATGAAACTGAAACATCAAAAAAGGTTCAAAAAGTAATGCGAAAGGCTCTTCGTCACATTAACGGAAGATCCTGATAAGATATTTTCTTGACTTAGCAAGACGGAATTGCCTTGAACTGGAGGTTTGGAGTGAGGCACTTCATAAGGGAAAAACTTTTTGAAATCTAGACAGCCACTGGTATAATGATAAAATGGTGATTTCTTCTTCGAATCGAAATCTTTAGGCATTTGCGACAGTTCATTCACCATTAACACAAAAACCACACTCTGAAGGGTAAGTTCAATCTCACTTCAGGTCTAGCATCCAAGATCTCTTCGAACTGTTTCAAGAGTGCAGGAGGTGAAATTTGGTCAATCTCAGCCCCGAGAATTGCAATAGGTGCCTTCACAACTGCAACAATTAACAATGCAACTGTTAATCCCAGATCAGAAAAGTAACAAAGGTTTTTGTACAGTTCTTCCTACCGGATGGTATCATTGGGCGTGCATAGATGTACCTTTAATTTCTTCCACAGTAACAAAGGATGGATGCAATAACACGGCAGCTTGAATATGCTCGGATATTCCCAGTTGGACCACCACCTTGGCTGGTAAGCACATAAGATTCTTATAAGTCAGCTGGAATAATATGTAAACTCAGACAGCTAATGACATCAACTTATCAAGTCATCGAACAACAAAGACATTCCAAATTGTCCAAGCCCGACTTAACTATAGCTACTTCTTAGGACTCCATTGTTGGCTAGTTCAGACTCCAGCATATACCTAATAAATCTAATCAGGTTTTGGCAAGCAACTCCTTAAGCAATCATTTTCCTCTTATTCTATCCCGTGCATTATTTCCTCTTATTCTTTTGCATTAGCTCTGCTTCACTTCGGAGACAATTTACATAAATCTATGGCCCAAAACGGACCTTCTAGAAGATCATTTTACAAGAAGAGAAAAAATGACAGACTGAAGAGGCCTTGGGGTGACGTTTTTAGAAGGGCATGAACATATTGCACTTGCTGAGACAGACGCTCTTCATCCAACTACATCGTGGAAGAGACTCCTGCTTTATGAGAAGAATAAAATATTTCCCTTCATCCAACTTTCCAATCTTCTCTCTTCAGTCTCTTCTCTATCTTAATGAGAATCCGGCTGTCACTCTTCTCATTCTGCTTCGGTCCCGCACCATCTGACTGGCCTTCAATTTCATTCATCGAAAATATTTCTCTTACAAGCGTATGTAACCATTCAACAGGGATAAAGGAACATCATGATCAGATGCACAGACTTCAAACTATGTACATATATCGAAAGAGAGGAACAAGAAAACCTTACCACCCCAGCAAATACCAGCAGCTCCAATCCTAGTCACTCCTTTGCTTTTCAGTGCATCAATAATTGGCTTTGCCTCCTCATAACCTTTATCCTAGAAAGAATAACAAATTCGAAGATAGTAATCATAAAACAACTCGTGGAAGGAAAGAGTACGTATTTAAATGAAGTTCAAAGTCAAGAGCATGGAAGTAGCTACATTCTCAAAACTGGAGGTCAAGAGCCTTTCCTCATCTTTGCAAAGTGTAACCTCAACGGGTTTTTTGGTAGGAACCTGGATCCCCTGCCGTTGGGATTGTACAACAGGGGTGTTGTCCCTCAAATCCAACCCTTCACATCCCACATTTATTTTCTCTTTTCAAAATTTTACACCCCTTGCATTTTTTTCCAGCCATTGGATTCTCCTTGCTGTAGAATCCCAACAGCAGGGGGATCCTTCTCCGCTCGGCAGATGGAAATTGTAGAACAAGAAACTCAGGCAAAAGTGTGGCCAGTGATGCTGGCTCACTAGTATCACAATTCCCCAGAAAGGTTCACTAGTATCACAATTCCCCAGAAAAGTCGTCGAGGCATAGAGAGATTTTAACAGATAGTTTAAACTAAAAAGCAAGAGTGAGTATATAGTTCTAGAAACTTACTGCTCCATGATCTTTCAGCCAGACGAAGATGGGCCTCTCTGTGTTCTCGGGTGCATATGGGTCTCCATGGAGGAAATCTGGCACAATGACAAAGTATCCCTCAGCGGCTACCTTATCTGCTAGTTTCCTGCAATCACAGTGAAAAAAAAGGCTATCTTATTTTGCCAGTTCTCTGGGAGCAATGCAATATTATGGTTAACAGCAAGCCCAGCTCTGAAAGCCTCGCGTCGATGTTTAAGCATCCCACTTAATAAGCAACATCGAGAACAGATATCAAGATCACAAATGACCGCAGAAGCATCATTGCTCTTTTTACATTCCCATTACAGTGGAACTCGGGAAGCAGGCTAGCAGCTTTGAGGGGTAAAAGTACATCGGTCCATAACACAAAGCAACAGACTTCACTAAGAGCCATGACTTTGATGCAAAATAACAGAAACCACACAGTATGGCATGAGAAGGAGTTCATCAAACCTCAGATTTGGAGCTTCAAATCCTGCAACAACCAAATTCAATAAACCAAGATCAGCAGGTATCGCACATCAAGTATCACAAGCAAGCAGAAAGGAACATGCTAGATTTTCTAAGTTCACTAACTCAAGCAAGCAGCGCACTGTTTTTGGTCACTTGACATGGTATCAAACTCGTTTCTTGGAAACGTGCTAACAGACAAGTTCACTGACTATCTCCCAACAAGCCCAAGATTTATGGCAATACCTACTCTTAGCCTTCATCATTTGGACAAAGGATTTGGCACCAAACTACAAATTCCATGTTTCGATTAGCATCCGTTCATAAGAAACATTATATTTTCTACCGACCGAGCGTTTGACTAATTGATCGGATACTTAATCTGAAAGCATCCTCATCATATATACAGTTCTTAACGAAATCATTTCTAGTCAGGCGAGATAAGACTTCAACCTGACCTAGAACCTTTGACAATGGATAAGTGAACAAGTTGACGTTGTATCATTCCACTATTGACCAAAATTCTCAATTTCAGGGCATACAGAACACCAATGCGAAAATCCTCACACGACATCTAGTCCTTGGTAATCCGCATACTCGAATACACAATCTTCTCAATAGATCGGATTCTCCACATAATCATCCACGCGATCACATGAAGTCTCCAATGTCACTAGATCTTCAGTCACTAGATCTTCAACGAAGGAAAATCATTTTCCTTCTTTTTCTCTCCCTTTACAACCAAAAAGAAGCTCACAAGCATAGTGCTATTGTTCCAATTAGATTCCAATTTCTTCATTGGCACCAAACATCATCTCTCTCCGCTGTGTCAAGGAACCGGTTCTATCAAAAGTCCGAACTAATGATCATCCAACACGTTTTAGTTCATCCAACACGTGCTTTGATACCACGTGGAGAAACCAGTTCTACCAAATGTCTGAACAAATTATAGAAGGTCTATAAAGTATATCTAACACACTAACCAATAACCAACATCATTCGCAATTCTCATCAGACAGGATCACACCCCACTAAACCTAAATCAATTCAACTCCTCCGTTGAAACACACAAGTCAACACTCAACTCACAAACCAATCACTCCAATTCAAATCAACAAAACTAACATCATATGATAGGACAAAAAACAAAGATAGCAAGAGAGAGAATAATCATCGTCATCACCGAAGATGTCGGAGACGATGAGCACGGCGGTATCGGAATCCGGCGATCCGGTGACGTACGACTTGAGTCCGCCGAGGACGTCGACGCGGCCGGCGCCGGCGCCGGAGTCCAAGTCCGGTGGATTGTCGCAGCACTGTTGCCCCGCCATGTTCTGAATCTCTCTCTTCTGCGGCAGCGGTTAGGGGAAGGTGAGGAAGAAGGAGAAGGGTCGGTAAGGTGAGTGGTCAGAAGTGGAAGATCGGATAGGATACTTTGTGGTGAGTGCACTGAGTGGTGAGTGTTTGGGTTCTAGAAACTGCGGTGTGGGGTCCAGAAGCGTCACTGGTGACGATTTTCGGAGAAGGATACTCCTACCGTCCAATATAAATCTTACATTTTGCCGGTAGATGTTTCTTGATGTAAAATTAATGTGTAACATTAATAACATCTTTTTTTGAACTGATATTAATAACATTTTTTATTATGTATTTCAATTTATCATAAATGATAGTAATTTTATTACGTTTTTAAAAAGAAATAATGCAACTTCTTGAAATATCATGTTAAATAGGATAATCGTATAAATAAGAATCTTTGATCTAATTGATATTGATGACGGGATCGTCTGTCAATGGTCAAAATCGAAGTAAGAGAATCGTAATAACTTTGTATTGAAAGTATACATATATGTGTGTGTGTGTGAATATCGGATTAGAAAGTTGTTCTTTGACCCCTTCCTATTTATATGCTTTGCATTATACTACTAAAATAACTTATCTTTTAGGAAATTATCTTTAATGTTCTAAGATAATTTTCAAGATAAGGGGGTTTTATCTTTTATATTTATATTTTGTCATTACATTCTTTTTGGTATCTATACAATCTTATCTTTCTTATGAAGACCGATATCCTTATTTTTGTGTTCATTATTATGCCCCCAAGCTTTTTGGCCAAGTTACTATAAGTCGACTATGAAGGTTGTATGTCTTTTCAGAAAATCAACTCCTTACATTTCTCTGACTTAAGAGTCCGTTTTCTTTTGATCTGTCATGTTGCATGTTCTTGTTTTCCCGTCAAATCCTTTGATTTCTTTTGTCTCGAAACCATGCGTCCAGAAATGATTAACCCTGATGTTTCTTCTTCCATCATTAATGCCTCTTTGATTGGACGTTTGGCATTTTATCTTGCCTCAGGCTTGCTGACGTGGCCTATTTGCATTCTTTGGATGTGTTTCCATCATGTGGTGGATGCTTGCTAAGGTTCTGAGATCCTTCGCCCATATATATATGTCATTCCTTTATTTCTCTCTCTTTCTTCTTTGCTTTTGCTTCTGGGCATTCCTCTTCGTCTTTTCCAATCGTCCGAGTTCAGTCTCGGGATTGTTCCCTTTTCTCTTAATCGCTTTCCCTGGCTCAGATTTACTTTCTAATACTTCGTCTTCAACCTTTCATTCTATTATTTAGTATGTCGTCTAGAAACCCAACCCCTTTTGAGGCTTCTGCACCTAGATCCTTAGATTCTCAAGTTTCTTTAGATGATGATACTTTATTAGAAGTCGAACCCTTGAAAGCAATTCGGCCCTTTCCTCAAAATGTGCTAAGTAGTTTTTTCGACGTTACTGATGAGGATTTAGATATGATTAGGTTCACCTTTGGGTTGCATCAATTCTACGACCTAGAACTTCCTGGCCTTTTCCCATCTGCCATGAATTTCTGCTTTACCAACTTCCGATTTGCACGAATATGTTGGAGGCTCGTCTCCAGTTCCCTATTCACGTCTTTCTTTCTTCTCTTTTTATCTGACTTAATATGACTCCTTCGATGCTCATCCTAAACTCAATCTGACTTGCTGTCGGATTCTTTATGTATGCCAAGAAATCCGATATTCTTGGATCTGAGGTTTCTGTTAACCTTTTTCTCAAATGTTACAAGGTCTGTTATTCTTCCAATAAGGATTGGTATTATTTTTCAGCATGTCCTAGTCTTAAGTTTATCACAAATATCAACGACACCCTTAAAGGTTTTAAGTCTTCTTTCTTTCAAGTTAACTCTACTTTTGGTTCGAATATTCCAACTCGGTGGTCTTCTAACGTTAGTATCCAGTCGACTCTGAAGATCCGCTTGGATAATACCGAGAAGGAAAACTAAAAAATATTGAAGGATTACCTGAGGGAGAACAATCCTTTCGGGTTCTTTTTCTTGGTAACCACGGATAGTTTGTTGGATCATCAGTTAAGTAAGTATTGTTTCTATTATCTTTTATCAGATATTTAATTTTTCTGACTTGACATTTCTGTCTTCCATCGCAGTTTCTCATACTCCAACAAACATGGCTCCTTGGTTGGATCAACTTTCTTGCCGTCTTGCTAAGAAGACGAACAAATCGGTGTCATCTACTGCTAAGCCGGCTTCATCTTCTCAAGCCCCTGCTAAGGGAGCTACGTCGACTAGTGAACCCGTCATTGCTCCGAGCGCCGAGCCACCGGCTATCAGCGTGGAGGAGTTAGAAACTCGGAGATCGAAAAAGAGGCCCCGTACCACTTCATCGATCAGGGTTTCTCCCCTTCGCTCTGCCGCAGCACCTTCTGATGGAGTTATCTTCAAACCGGTTTGTTCCGAGGTTGAAGGTGGAATTGTTGAGGAGGAGGACGGCCTATCTTACTTCAAGCCAACTTGGTACGTGGATAGTCGAGTCGCTACGAGCTCTTCTGGGTTAAAGAGCAGAGTTATCCCGGAGTCAACTCTTCTTCCGTTTGATCGGAACATCCTGACCTACCCCTCCTTGAATGTGGAAAACACGGTGGACAATGCTCGTCATGCCATGCATCAAGCTTTGAGCCATTTTGTGGGGCTAGTGAACCAATTCAAAATCACTACCCTCGACCTGGAGTACTACAAGGTGAAGATTTCTGAGTTAGCGGGCCTCAAGAAGTCCTTGAAAGAAAAGGATCTTGCCCTTAAGTCGACTGAGGAGAAGAAGGATCAACTTCTAGCTGAGCTTCTTGTTAGGGATGTAGCTGTTAATGAGGTGAAAGCGAATCTGAGCTCTCTAGCCCAGGTTAAAGACAACCTTGCTTCCGACTTCCACTCTCTTCAATCCAGCTTTGACACTTGGCTAGCTGAGACCCTTCAATCTCGTGTGAAGGAAGAATGGTCCACCGCAGTGAATATCTTCAAAGAGTCATCTGAGTTCCAAGATGAGGTGAACAAGGGTTATGATGAAGGAACGAAAAATGGTTCCTTAGAATTTGCTCGTCTTATTAGGAAACATCCTGATTTGCCGGGCCTCCAACTTTCGATTTTCCAGATGGCGAGCTGCCCTCCAGATTTGGAAGGTCATCCTCCTCCCGAAGTTACCGCAGTTGAGGATGCGAGGATTGAAGATGAATTGGCGAAAGCTATTACTTCCTTAGCCGGAACTTCAAATGTGTACTTGTTCGAACTTTGTTGTACTTTCTTGGGTTTTAACTGATTCCGAATCAGATGCTGTTTCCATTCAAATATGTGTTATCTTGAGATTTGTCCGAACGAGTTAATCTTTGATTTAAACTATCCTCTTTGGATAGAGTCTATCAAGGTAGGTCTTAGATTTAAACTATCCATTTAGGATAGGGCCTACCGAGGTAGGTCTTTGGTTATACTATCCGCTTAGGATAGGGCCTACCGAGGTAGGTCTTTGGTTATACTATCCGCTTAGGATAGGGCCTACCGAGATAGATCTTTATTTATATTATTCGTTTAGGATAGAGCCTACCGAGGTAGGCCTTTGTTTGTACTATCCGCTTAGGATAGGGCCTATCGATCGAGGTACGTCTTTATTTATACTATCCGCTTAGGATAGGACCTACCGAGATAGATCTTTGTTTATACTATCCGCTTAGAATAGGGCCTATCGAGGTAGGTCATTGTAAAGTACTTCATGCTGTTGTAGAAAGAAAAAATATTTATTTCATTATTTTAAATTCAAGGACTTACATTATCATGGATAATAGTATTTCAAATCGCCCGCATTGAAGGTTCTTTCCATTTGTCCTCCTCTAATCCGAGCTATCTTGTATGCTCCATGATCTAGCATTGCTTCTACTTTGAACGGTCCTTTCCATTTGCCAGCCAGCTTTCCTCCTTCTTTTCAAGTTCCGAATTCAGCTTTTCGAAGGACTAAATCGCCAATCTTCAGATCTCGATGTCTTACTTTTTTATTGAAGTATCCTGCCATTCTTTGTTGGAATGCTTTTTGTCGAATTGACGCTATCTCTCGCCGTTCTGCTAAAAAATCCAGTTCTTCTCATATTCTGCTCTAGCTGACTTCTAATGAATAATTTTGGACTCGAACTGTTGGTTCCAGGATTTCAACCGGTACTACTGCTAGGCTAAAATGACTTTCTCCAGAGGATCTTTTCGGTGTAGTCCGATATGCCCATAAGACTATGGGGAGTTTTTCTGCCCAGAAGCCCTTTGCGTCGTGAAGCCTTCTCATTAACGCTTTTTTGATTTCTTTGTTGATAGCTGCGACTTGTCTGTTGTTTGTGGGTGTTTTACTAAGGTAAACCTTTGCTAGATTCCAAGATTAGCACAGAACTCGGTGAAGTTTGAACTTGTGAATTGCAAACCATTATCTGAGATGAGAGTACGTGGAATTCCAAATCGGTATACGACCGACTTCCATATAAAACCCCTTATTATCTTATCTGAAATTCTCGCAACTGCTTTGACTTCTACCCACTTGATAAAATATTCAACTATTACAACCACAAACTTCTTTTGTGCAATTGTTGTTGGGAAAGGTCCAAGAATGTCAATCCCCCATTGTGGGTTAACTCGGTAGTTCTTTGGCACCTGTCACATCTTTTCACATACTCTTGCGCATCCTTTCTCATAATCGACCAATAGTATCCTTGCCTTAAACACTTCAAATCAAGGGTTCTTACGCCATGGTGATTTCCACAAACACCTTCATGAACTTGTTTGAGGATTAACTGAGCGTTAGTCGATCCTATGTATTTGAGAAGGGGTGAGGAGAATGCTCTTTTGTATAATTGTTCGTTGATGATTGTAAAGTAAGGTGTTTTTCTCTTTATCTTCTGGGCTTCATTATATTCGTCAGGAAGTAATCCGGTCTTGAGATAGAGCGTGATTCCGTCCATCCAAGGTGGTTCCTAGTCGATTGGGTTTATTGATTCTTCTTCCTCCCTTCTTGGCTTTAGGACTATTTCTGTATATAATCTTCCATCCAGTACTTTTGATATGTCTGGATTCCGACTGAGCATATCTACTGTCCCATTCTCTCCTTGAGGGATTTCTTGAATTGTGAATTGGGTAAATCCCTTTGCGATTTTTCCTACTTCACACCTTTCTGAGACTTGTTCTACTACCAATTGTGAATCTGAATAAACCTTCAGGAGAGTTACTCCCAGGTGTCTGGCCAATTATAATGTTGTAATTAAGGCCTCATATTCGGCAATGTTATTGGTGGCTTTGAAGTTTCGCTTTACTGTACACTGGAGTTTTCATCCTTCTGGAGATTGAAGTAGAACGCCTACCCTAGCCCCTCGGATTGAAGAAGACCCATCTGTGTAAGCTTTCCAGGAGTCTTCTTCTGATTTATCGGTGTTGTTCATCTCGAACGGTTGTGACTCATTGTCGAAATAGCATTCAGCAAGGAAGTCGGCAAGCGCTTGGGCTTTGATTGTTGTCCTTCCTTCGTAAGTAATTTCGAATTCACTAAGTTCGACTGACCATTTTATCAATCTTCCTGAGGTCTCCAGTTTGTAATATACTTGCCTTAATGGTAAGTCAGTCATTACGGTGATTGGGTGTGCTTGAAAGTTAGGACGGAGTTTCTTTGCTGCGATAATTAAAGCAAACGCTACTTTCTCAATCTTCGGGTATCTCGTCTTAGCATCATGAAGTACCTTGCTCACAATGTATACCGACTTTTGGATATCGTCTTCCATTCGGATAAGGGCTGCCGAGACGACTTCTTCAGCGGCTGCCATACAAAGATAAAGCATTTCTCCTTCCTGTGGTTTTGTTAGTAAAGGGATTTGCGCGAGATAAGTCTTCAAATCCTCAAAAGCTTTTTGGCAGTCCGGACCCCATTCAAGGTTCGATTTTGCTCCTCGTAATGCTTTGACATAAATCTTCCCAGAGCTGCTAAACATCCTGTCAGCTTTTGAACTTCTTTTTTGATCCTTGGAGGTTCCATTCGAAGTATGGCTTCAATCATGGCTGGGTTCGCTTCAATTCCTCTATTCGTGATTAGGTATTCTAATAATTTCCCAGAAGTCACTCCGAATGCACATTTGATAGGGTTAAGTTTCATGTTGTATATTTTGTTGATGTTATCTTGAGTATCCAGAGCTTTAAGGAGCATCAGACGCACAAATGATCACCACAGGACGTATTTAGTCTGCTCGCGGGCGCGACGTGGCAAGTCGCGGGCGCGACAGTATTGAGGTCGCGGGCACGACGGACGACAGGCCGGTTTATGTTTTGTTTTATTTGCGTACCCTATAAATAGCTTGTTTTAAGGTTTTGTTCGATGACGCGAATGTAGAGCGACAAAGGACGATTGTTTGGCAATTCCTAATGGTTTTTGTGTGCACACAAAGTGAGATTGAGCGATCAGGTTTAGAATACGCTGTTTGATAGTGGATTTTATTCTTCGTTGGTTTTTTCTTCCCCATGAGGGTTTTTTCCATGTAAATCTGGTGTTGTTTACTTTCTCGCTGATTTCGTTTGATTGCTGATTTATTATTCCTTATTGTTCCGTATTTGTCTCGGGTTGTTATTCGTAACAAGTAGTATCAGAGCAAGGTTGATTGGGTTCAGAATTTTGGATCTAGGGCTTTACATTCAATTTTTCTGATCAGAGTTTCTAGTTAGTTTGAAAGGTTTCAAAAGCTAGAATCTTTTGTTGTGTTATTCCTGCTGTTGAGACAATGGTGAATACGGCTAAATTCAAGATTGAGCTTTTTGTTGGGAAAAATAATTTTAGCATCTGGCAGAGTACGATCAAGGATGTTCTTGTGCAGCGAGAACTGTTTAAGACTCTGAGAGGAATCAAGCCGACAGATATGAAACAGAATGACTGGGAAGAATTGGAAGCAAAGGCAGTAGCTACAATCAGATTGAGTTTAGCGCCACAGGTGAAGTATCAGGTTCTGAACGAGGTCTCACCGAGAAGATGTGGGAGAAGTTAGAATTTGTTTACATGTCCAAGTCATTATCAAATAAGCTTTATTTGAAAGCAGATTTGTTTGACTTCAAGATGAAGGAGGGGTCGGATCTTGATGACCATATTGTCGAGTTTAATCGGCTTGTGACACAGCTGGCTAGTCTTGATGTTAGAGTTGAAGAGGAGGATCAGGCATTGATCTTACTCAAATCACTTCCTAGTTCCTATGCTACATTGAAGACCACTTTACTTGTAGGCAAAGACAAGTTAAGTGTGGAAGAGGTGACATCAGCAGTTCTTGATGTGAACAAGTCGAATTCTACAGGTTCCAGCAGTTTCGGGGAGGGATATGTTGCTAAGTCAGAGAACAGGAGCAGAGGTCATCAAAGGAACAAGGGTAGCATAGGGAAATTCAGATCGAAATCGCGGGGTCCTCGTGACTTGTCCTAAGTGGGGTGCTACAAGTGTCATGAGAACGAGAACATGAAAGCACAGTGTCCTCAGAATAAAAGGAGGTCGTCCGAGAAATTATCCAGTTCTGCAAGTATAGCAAAGAATATGGACAACAGTGATGGTGATCTCTGCGTGGCTTTAGGAGTTGCTGAGTCCCACAGTTTAGCTTTGACAGCTCAAGATAATACTTTGTTAAATGAGTGGATTATGGATTCCGGGTGCTCATTTCATATGTGCCATGTGAGAGAGTGGTTTGATACATTGACGCCATGCAGCGAAGGTTCCGTGTTAATGGGTAATGACGCGGTGTGCAGAGTTGCTGGGATTGGAACTATTAAGATCAAAATGTTTGATGGGATAGTCAGAACATTGGGGGATGTGCGATATGTCCCAGACCTTAAGAAAAATCTGATATCAATCGGCACTCTAGACTCTACTGGTTGTGGGGTATCAGTCAGAAATGGCATCATGAGGGTATTAAAGGGATCGCTGGTGGTTATGAAGGCAGAGAAGACAAGAAACTTGTACAGATTGATTGGGTGGAGCTATAACAGCTTCATGTTCAGATTCAGTTAGTGATGACACCAAGCTTTGGCATATGTGACTAGTGCATTTGAGTGAAGGTGGTATAGGTCATCTTCACAAGAGAAATTTGTTGAAGGGGGTGAAATCATGTGAGCTAGAATTCTTTAAATTTTGTGTTCTTGGGAAGTAACGTCATGTGAAATTCAAGACAGCATCTCATTATAGCAAGGAGGTGTTAAGTTATGTACATTCCGATGTCTGGGGGCCTATCAAGGACACATTAATAGGTGGAGCACAGTACCTTGTGAGCTTCATTGATGACCACTCTAGGAGAGTTTTGGTATATTTCATGAAGCAAAAGTCAAAGGTATTCAGCATCTTTAAACAGTAGAAGGCACGAGTTGAGACTCAGTCAGGGAAGAAGCTGAAGTATCTCAAATCTGATAATGGCACAGAATACACAGATGATCAGTTTGTTCAGTTCTGCAAAGATGAGGGCATCATCAGGCACTTCACGGTCAGAGGTACACCAGAGCAGAATGGAGTAGCTAAAAGGATGAACAAGACTTTATTGGAGAGAGTCAGATGCATGAGGTTGAATGCAGGTTTGCCTAAGAATTTTTGGGCTGAAGCTGTTAAAACAGCTTGTTATCTCATCAACGGAAGTCCATCTTCAACCATTGATCATCGCATTGCAGAAGAGATATGGTCTGGAAAGCCTGTTGATTATTCTATTTCAAGAGTCTTTGGATGTCCCGTCTATGTTCACATGCAGAGTTTTGAGAGATCTAAGATAGATGCTAGATAAACGCAATACATCTTTCTTGGATATGAGGATGATGTGAAAGGCTATACGTTGTGGGATCCTGTAACAAAGATGAAAGTGGTCAGCAGAGATATGGTCTTTGATAAAGATCACATGATAAAACAAAACAATAGAGATGTTAATGTCAAGGATAAGCAGATCGAGATAGAGCTTCCAGAGATGAATGAGCAAGTTTTTAATCAGCAGGGCTCGACAGAGATTGATCAGATTGATCAAGTTGATCAGGTTGAGCAGATTGTAGCTGATACAGGTCTAGTGCAACAGCAGGAGCCATACCGTATTGCCTTTGAAGACATGCTTGCTTTCGCAATGGTTCCTGGTGGAGGTGATCCTAGTTCTTACCATGAGGCTATCAATTCTGATGACCATGATATATGGGTGACAGCTATGGTAGAGAAAATGGAGTCACTCAAGAAAAATCAAACTTGGGAGTTGGTGAAACTTTCAGAAGGAAAGAAGCCAGTTGGTTGTAAGTGGGTGCTCAGAATTAAGAAGGGTGAGAATTACAAAGCTCGTCTAGTGGCTAAGGGTTTTTCTCAGAAAGAAGGTATAGATTACAACGAGATCTTCTCTCTCTAGTGGTGAAGCACACATCTATTCGATTGATTTTGGCATTGGTAGTAGCGGATATGCTAACCAAGGGGGTCACAAAGATCAAGTTCAAGCGGTGTTTGGACTTGATTCATGTTACTTCATACTGAATGGTGTGGTGGTGCATCCCTCCACATGAATAACGGATGCAAAGACGTGTCAAATTTGGCATGGGAGGATCGCTAGTTGGAATCACTGGTTGTGGTGCGTCGACTCAAGCCAAGGTGGAGATTGTTGATGTTGCCTTGAGTATCCAGAGCTTTAAGGAGCATCAGACGCGCAAATGATCAGCACAACGGATTTGGTCTAGTAGCGGGCGCGATGTGGCAAGTTGCGGGCACGACAGTATTGAGGTAGCGGGCGCGACGGGCGACAGGCCGGTTTTATGTTCTATTTTATTTGCGGACCCTATAAATAGCTTATTTTAGGGTTCTTTTCGATGACGATGTTTATAGAGCGACAGAGAATGATTGTTTGGCAATTCCTGGTGGTTTTTGAGTGCATACAAAGTAAGATTGAGCGATCAGATTTAGAAAACACTTTTTGATAGTGAATTTCTGTTCTTCGTGGGTGTTTTCTTCCCCTTAAGGGTTTTTCCCGCGTAAATCTGGTGTTGTTTACTTTCTCGCTGATTTCGTTTGATTGCTGATTCATTATTCCTTATTGTTCCGCGTTTGTCTCGGGTTATTATTCGGGTTGAATCTAAAGCCCCAGATCCAAAATTCTGAACCCTATCCACCTTGCTCTGATACCACTTGCTAGGATTCGGAGGGAGAGCCCAAGAAGAGAGTCCAACACCCCAAATTGGGCCTGAAAAACTTACACATGTGAACTGGACTCATCTCTTAACCCAAAAACCTCCTCTTGAGCTTTCCCTCTGAATCCTAACAAGTGGTATCAGAGCCTATGATTCGTTGTGTTAGACAGGACAAGATAGGACCCAAGATAGCAGGCAAGGCCCAGAATGCGCATGAGGAAGATGTCAAGGGGTTGGGATGGGATAAGAAGGCCCAAAATGCAAGAGGCCCATATTGCATAGGGGGAAGATACCTTTTCATAACAAGAGACAAGCAGGCCTGGAGCGCAGGGCAAGTTGGCCTGAAGATGGTGGGCCCAAAAGGGTGCACAAGTTAAGGATCCCCTGGTTGCGTCGCCTTCTCAACAAGATGGGTTGATCGGATATGCAAATGGCCCGGTCCAAAATGTGGGTAGAGAAAGGCCCATGGATTCAGGCTCAAGGGGGAGTAGGTCATGTTGATAGTACTCATACATAAAGGGGGAGATTGTTGAGATTATGTGGTGAGGTAGTGTAATGCCCCCGGATTTCCAGACCGGATGACACATGGGCGTTATGCCATCACGGACCCACTCCATGACAAGGTCAAACAAACCGAATCGGTTTAGGGGTATAGATGTCAAGGAAATTATAAATAGTAATAACAGTCATACCTTACAACTTCGAATACCTATTTTAATTACAGCATAGAAGTAGAAGCAATGCAGATCAATTATTACATTACACAATATAGACATCTGATCTGTCATAATATCCGAAGTATGTGGATTCCTCTATATGCATGCAAGCTCACACTAAGAGCCTTCAGGTACTGTTGGGGGCATACCTATAACTGAAAAACATAATCGTGAGCTAATGAAGCTCAACAACCTTAGGTGTATGAATCCCAATTACAGAAAACTTTCGCAAACAGCTACGACGATCGTCGAAAGTCCCTGAAACATTTTTATACATATAGGAAAATATGGGCACCATATCAAACAGCATCGCTTCTCATTATTTTATATGCCTTCGTATTGCTTTTAAGAGTCATTTCTTTCCTTTGTATTTATTTAGGGTTCATGACTT
Source organism: Drosera spatulata (assembly GCA_035668315.1). NCBI lineage: Eukaryota > Viridiplantae > Streptophyta > Magnoliopsida > Caryophyllales > Droseraceae > Drosera > Drosera spatulata. The sequence goes on from JAOVYX010014747.1 coordinate 20,510, forward strand.
GACTCAAAAGCAGCGACTCCAAGGATAATAACCGACTCGAAGTATAGAGATAAGATGTCAATCGTCATCCGAGCTACCCAATAGATTCTGTTTTCGCACCTGCCTACTTTGTGCGTCGCCTTACACCTCTTGTGTGCATTCAATGAGGTATCATTTGTCAGCATTGAGATAACTTGGGCCTCCCTGCAAAGAGCAACCTGTGGCCCCGCCACAACGGCGTAGAAACCACTACATACATGCAAAGAGGATGGGCGATGCCCATCGCTCCCTAGCTAGTTCTCACCCGTGATATTGACACAGAGGATAACATTGGAGTGCTATGACTCAAAACCCAAGCCACCAAGGCTATTAAAAAAAAACAACAAATGATCGCAATAAATCAAAGAAGGGACACCAATGTTCGACCTCCTCAATAATTCCACGGAAAACGACCAACGATCCAACGGATCCAAAAAGACACGTCAATGTCGACCTTATACGTTCAAGTATGCGATATTTTCTTATTCATTTGCTTATACATTAGTTCACACAGGTAGTGTAACTATGTTCCACATCCCCCAGTGGTCGATTTCATTTATTTCCCGAGAGGGTACATATAATACGTTGGTGTGTATTCTCGTTCATTTCAACCCCAAATACCCCATCACGTATCAAACGTGATCATATATGCATGTTAAATGCTATATTTCCATGCGTATGGGTATATATATCTCAAATACGCATTTAGATTTAAGGTTCGATGCACGAAATCCACGATTTCTTGGCCAGAAGGCCGTCGTGGGTGCGACATAGGCTTGTCGCGGGAGCGACGCCGCTGTGCAGACAAAATTGTCTGATTTTCTCCTGTCGCGGGCGCGACCCAGGATGGTCGCTGCCGTGACTGTTTTGCTTCCCAGAACATGCAGAAAACTTCCGTCCAACGCTACGTATCCTTCAAATAACACCACAACGCTTCCAAACCATTGCACACACATCAAACACAGCATAACATATCCCAAACACGTACGAGTTGCAAAGGAAGCTTGTGAACGAATCAAACAGGCATCTCGGACGAGTGAGGTTACCTCGATTAATGATGATCCTCGATGCACACGATCACACAAACAAATCCTTCGATGTCCACTGGTCGTCCTGCAAGCGTTGATCCTTCCCTCGACCTGTTGTTGCCCTTCGTCTTGTGGCGTCGATGATGATCGTGAAGATGGTGGTGGTGAAGAAGTGGTGAGGAGATGAAGACGATGATGATGGTGAGATTGATGGTGAGTGATGCGTTGGCCGGAGTTGATGTGAAGGCGATGGCGGCTGCGTTGGCTGGAGAGAATGGTGGCAAAGAGTGAAGAGAGTAGTGGTGGTTGTGGGAGTGGTGAATGGAGGCGGAAAGTGGAAGAATTAGGTGGGTGTGGGTGAAATATCTCGCTCCGTCCCACGATATGTCTCGTTCAGTCTGTTATTCACCCAATTTCAAAATATTAATTCATCAATGCATCGATAGATTTATGCTATCTATGAAAATATGACCTCCCGAGTCATAATCCATTATTTATGAGATTAAAATCGTTGCCCTAACGCGCAACGTTTTTAACGTTATAACGTTATTCGTTCGTAATGTTTATTGACGCGTTCAACCAACTATCCCAAATATTCCGTTGTCATATTTGATTTAATAATCAAATATTCCCTTGGATTAATTCTATAACCCCTTTTAGTGTGATTATTTTAAACTCGTGACGTTATATATTCATTTTTAAATTCTCAAAATTCTCGGGTATTATACCTGATTACCCACACTGATATTTGTGTTGAAAAAAAGAGCCGTTTATATATGTGAAAAGTCTATAACCTAATAGCCATGACTTTTGGGTTAAAAAATAGGCCCAGTTCACATATGTAAGTTGTTCAGGCCCAGTTTGGGGTATTGGACTCTCCTCTTGGGCTCTCCCTCTGAATCCTAACATATTTTCTTAACAATGAAAAGCTTTCTGATAAGTCGACTGGATGATCTTCTTTTCTAATGGACTTTGTTAACATGTCGTCCATATAGACTTCCATCTTTGTTTTCAGCAAGGGTTGAAAATTCTTGTTTACTAACCTTTGATATGTTGCTCCAGCATTCTTCGAGCCAAAAGGCATCATTATATAGCAATACGTCCCTTACTCGGTTATGAAGGAAGTCTTACTTTGATCGTTTTTTTCCATGAAAATCTGATTGTACCCAGAAAACGCATCGATGAAAGATAATTATTGATGTCCAGATGTTGAATCTACCAGCTGATCGATCCGAGGTAAAGGATAACGATCCTTGGGACAAGCTTTGTTTAAGTCGGTAAAGTCCACGCATATTCTCCCTTTGCCACTCAACTTCTTTACCATAACTACGTTGGCCAGCTATTTCGGGTAATCAACCTCTTGTATGAAGTTTGCTGTGATGAGCTTTTCCACCTCTTCTGTGTGAAGTTTCTTTCTGGTGCAAAGTGCCTCTTCTTTTACTTCACCGGCTTCATATTTGGATCTACTGAGAGCCGATGTTCGATGACTTCTCGACCGATTCCCTGCATGTCAAACATTTGTCAGGTGAATACTTCCGAGTTACTTCTTAAGAACGTAATCAGCTCGGATCGGATAGGTTCCTGTAACAAGGCGTCAATTTTTATAATTTTGAGTCACCTCCTGGATGCAAGGAGATTTCCATCAATTCTTCCATTGGTTCTGGGCCCTTCTCCTCTTCTCTTGGAGCCGACTACAAATGAATTGTTTCTTTCGGTATTTCTCCGAGTTGATTCTGTTTCCATGTCACCAAGTAGCATTGTCGGGCTTCTTTTTGATCTCCTTTCAATTCTCCTTCTCCGTATGGGGTTGAAAATTTGATCATCATATATCCTGGCATAATTATTATCTTCATGTCTATGATTGATGGTCTTCCCAGTATCCCGTTGTAAGCTGACGGGAGATCCATCGCCGTGAATTCAGTTTTCCTAGTACTTGTCTTCCTCGTCCTTTCGTCCTCTATTGTTAGTGTAACGGCCCGGCTTCCACGCTTGATGACACGTGGGCGTTATGCCGTCACTGACCGGATCCGTGATAAGGCCAAATAACCAAATGGGTTTGGAGATATAGATATCATTAACAGTAATCACATTAGTTGCTTACAGTTTTGAATGCATGTTTAAGTTACAACATAGGTTCAAACAGTAGTATAGTTCAAATATTACAATGAGCAAAATGATAATCCGATCTGATATGACACTCAAAACATGTGAGACCATCTACATGAATGCAAGCTCGTACTATGACCTTCCAGGTGCAGCTGAGGGCATATCTACAAATGAAACACATAACCGTGAGTAAAAGAAGCTCAGCAACCCAAGACGTATGAATCTCATTTACAAGGGGCTTCCGCTAACGGTTATGGCAACCGTCGAAAGTTCCCAACAACGTTTTGATATATGTCAGGAGAATATAAGCGCCATATCAAACAATATTGTTTTAATACTTTCTGTCTGTCTTCGTATAGCTCTTATGAGTGTTTCCTTTATATTTGCTTATAGTTCATATCTTAACTTGAAAGACAGACTTCAAGGATAGGACTGACTCAGAATACAGAGATAGGAAGTCAATCGTCAATCGGGGTACCCGGTAGATTATATTTTCGAACTTGCATATTTCGTGCATCGCCTTGCACCTCTTATACGCTTTCAATGAGGCACTGGATGTCAGCATTGAGATAATTTGGGCCTCCCTGTAGAGAGTAACCCGTGGCCCTGCCACAATGAGGTCGAAGCCGCTGCATGCATGCAAAGAAGATGGGGAATGCCCATCATTCCGTAACTAGTTCTTGTCCGTGACGATGACTCAAAAGTTAAACACTGGAGTCCACTAACTCAACCAAATCCACCAAGGCTGTTCAATAAGCAACGAATGATCTCAATGGATCAAAGAAGGGAAGTCGTGTTCGACCTTCTCAATATTTTCAGGAAAAACGACCAACAATCCAACGAATTCAAGAAGGGACGTCAAAGTTAACACAGTTCAAGGACGCTATATGTTTTATTCGTTCGCTTCACATTAATTCACATCACTTAGATAGCGCAACTAAGCTCTACATCCCCATGTCCTTTTTATTTAAACATTTAGGGGTCGTTTTTATTTATTTCCCGAGAGGATATATATGTTACAATGGTACGTATTCTAGCTCATTTCAACCCCAATACCCCACAATCCCAATCTCGATCTCAAGATCAAGATATGTTAATTATAATCGCAAACATGTCATCACCAATGTTATGGGACGCTTAATATAATATTTCATCGCCACACTTTCCTTTGTGATTCTAATACATCTTAAGGCTTATAACTTTTCATGATCAAAACTTAAATCTTTCTAACCAAAACTACACTATGAGCATAACCCATATATATTCCATAACAAAACTATAACGCCCCTGACTTTCCGTGTCGAAAGACACGTGAGCGTTATACCATCACGGACCCGGTCCGTGACAAGGCTAAACAAACCGAATGGGTTTTAGGGGTATAGAAGTTAAGGAAACTATAAACAGTAGCCACAATCATAGCTTACATCTTCGAATACCTGTTTAGTTACAACATTTAAGCGGAAGATATGCAGATCATTTATTACATTTAAACAATATAGACATCTGATCTGCCATAATATCTGAAGTACGTGGATTCGTCTATATGCATGCAAGCTCACATTAAGAGCCTTCAGGTGCTGTTGGGGGCATACCTGCAATTGAAAAATGTAACCGTGAGCTAATGAAGCTCAGCAACCTCAGGTGTATGAATCCTAATTACAGGGAACTTTCGCTAACGGCTATGACGATCGCCGAAAGTAACTAAATTATTTATATATATAGAAAAATATGGACGCCATATCACACAATATCGTTTCTCATTGTTTTATACGGCTTTGTATCGTTTTTAAGAGTCATTCCTTTCTTTTACATTAAATTAAGGTTCATGACTCGACTCAGAAGCGACAATTCCAAGATATGACCGACTCGGAGTACAGAGATAAGATAAAATGTCAATCGTCAGCCGGGTTACCCAATAGATTTGGTATATTCGCACCTGTCTACTCTGTGCGTTGCCTTGCACCTCTTATGTGCATTCAATGTGGTATCATTTGCCAGCATTGAGATAATTTGGGCCTTCCTGCAGAGAGCAACCCGCGGCCCTGCCACAACTGCGTAGAAGCCGCTACATGCATGCAAAGAGGATGGGGGATGTCCATCGCTTCCTAGCTAGTTCTCTCCCGTGACGATGACTCCGATGATAATACAGGAGTGCAATGACTCAAACTCAAGCCACCAAGGCTATTCAAGAAAAACAGATGATCGCAATGGATCAAAGAAGGGACACCATGTTTGACCTTCTCAATAATTTCAAGAAGAACGACCAACGATCCAATGGATCCATATGAGATGTCAATGCCATCCTTATCAGTTCAAGGAGGCGATATTTATTATTTGTTTGCTTTTCATTAGTTCACAAGGATAGTGCAACTATGCTCCACATCCCCCGTTCCCTTTTCATTAATCATTTAGCGGTCGCTTTCATTTATTTCCCATGAGGGTATATATATTATAAGGGTGCATTCTAGTTCATATCAACCCCAAATATCCCACCACATGTCAAACGTGATCGTATATGCACATTTGACGTTATATTTCCATCCGTATGTGTTATATATCTCAAATACACATTTAGGTTTAAGGTTCAATGCATGAATTCACTGTTTTCTTGGCCAGAAGGCCGTCGCGGCGACGGTACTGTTTGGCCAAAGTTCCAGTTTTTTCTTTGTCGCGGGCGCGACCTAGGATGGTCGCGGCCATGACTGTTCTCCAGCCCAAAACGTCAAGGAACCTGCCTGCGACGTTCATGGATCCTTCATTTGACATCAAAATGCATACAATCCCTTCCTCGTACATCAAACACATCAAAACACATCCCAAAACATGCACGGATGCAAAGAACGCGTGTGATCGAATAAAGGAGGCGCCTCGGACGAGTGAGGTTATCTCGATTAACGATGATCCTCGACGCACACGATCACACAAACGGATCCTTTGACGTTCTCTGATCAAAGTGCAGGTGTTGATTCTTTCTTCAAGCTGGCGTTGTCCCTATCCTTGTGACATCGATGTTGATAGTGTGACGATAGCGATGATGGAGTGATGATGAGATGACGAAGACGACAACGACGACGACGATGATGATGATGATATGCGGTGATGATGGTGGTCGGGGAGGTGGCTGCGTTGGCGGCTGCTGAGATGGCCAAAGTTGATGAAGAGGAAGTGATGAAGATTAGTGATGGTAGTGAGGTGGTTGAAGTGGAATGGGAGAGTGGAAAGGAGAAAGCGGAAGAGTGCGGAAGGAAGTGGAGAAATTAGGTGGGCGTGGGAATTATCCCACGTTTCGTCCCACGATACGTCTCGTTCAGTCCATTATTCACCTAAGTTTCATAGTATTGAACCATGAAAAATCTATTTGCGTCGATAGATTTATCCCGTATATGAAAATATGACCTCCCGAGTCATAATCCATTATTTATGGGATTAAAATCGGTAGTCCTTGCACGCAACGTTTATAACGTTATAAAATTGTAACGTTATTCGTTTATAACATTTATTGACGCGTTCAACAAATCAACCCAGAATATTCCATCGTCATATTTGATTTAATAATCAAATATTTTCTTAGATTTAAATATATAACCTTTGAGCATAATTTATTTTAAAATCGTATCGTTATATATTCATTTTAAAACTCCCAAAATTTCTCGGGTATTACAAAAACACACACAGCCATGGCCATCACTAGTTTAACCCTCAAGGGCACACATATAACACATGTGCATATATCAACATAACCAGCACGCTTGTCCTACACATCATCAACATTTTCATGCACAACCTTTATATGCGCATAAGCTATACTCGTCAAAACCCTATCACCAACACCATCGCACACACTCATTCAGAAAGCCATCACCTTCATCCTCTAACAACATCATTTGCGCACATAGTTATGTATCCCTGAGCTCACCAAACACTGGTTCACGCCACAGCTACACGCAGGGATGCGCATATCACACACACACACGCACTCACAGAACAGCGAGAACATGATCGCGCACCACGTTACACAACCAGCTCGCACATGATCACACAACACGACCAACCAGCATACATATGCATTGTGCAATCACGCAAGGAAATGGATCATGCCGAATCGAGGACAAGACGAGGTTATCTTAGTTATCATCGAACCCTAGCACGCACAAGGAAGAGAGGAAGCAAGGAAGTTGATCACTGTCTAGGCCTCGACGTCGCTGTTCTTACGTCCTTCCCGTTGCGGCTTGATGACGATGTTGACGATGCTCTAGAGTTGATAGCGTGCTGATGGTGGTCGAGGCAGGGTGGTGATGAGAAGACGATGATGAAAGCGTCAGTGGTCGTGGCGGTGTGGTGGTGGAATGATGGTGGTGGCTGTGCGAGTTCGGTGGTGGTTACGTGGTGATGAAGATGATGAGATGGTGGTGATGGCGGGTTCTTGGTGATGAAGATGGTGGTTGCGTGGTGTTTGTGAGCGGCGATGGTGATGATGATGAGGAGAATGAAACGATACAATGGAGACGAGGCGAAGCTGTGATGATGGTGAGGTGAAGGATAATAGGCAACAGTGACTGTGTGCATGGGAGGATGTGCAACGTTTACAAATATCTCATTTCCTCCCTTAATGTGTCTTATTCAATCTATTATTTATCTAAGTTTTATAATATTAATTCATCAATAACTTATTTGTATCGATATATTTATCCCATAAATAATATTATCACGTCTCATGTAATAATCCATTATTTATGGGGTTAAAATTGTTAGCTCTAACGCGCAACGTTTATAACGTTATTCATTTATAATATTTATCGTCTTAACGATCATTTAATTATCCCAAATATTTCCTCATTATATTTGATTTAATAATCAAATATTTTTTTGATTAATTCTGTAACCTTTGAGCGCGATTATTTTAAATTCGTAACGTTATATACCTCTAACCCTCTCTATAGTGTTCACATTTAACATCTTATTATTCGCACATTATTTACATACGTACTGTACGTATATATATATATTCATTTTAAAAATCTTAAAATTTTCGGGTATTACAGTTAGGATAAGGGTTATGTACCCTTTTGGTAATATCGATTTTCCTGTGAACCTAATCAACGATACTCGACACGATTGCAGGTCTTTTTCTGTTAATCCCATTCTTTTTACTGTGCTGAAATACAAGATGTCTATTGATGATCCCATGTCTATCAACATCTTTTCCACGTCAAAAGTCCCTAATATCCAGAATTATTGAGGAATTAATATCATACAATATGTATAAATATTAAATTAAACGAGACACATTAAAAAAATATTTTTAATCGTGCACACTCTCCCACACACATAGTGTTGTCAAAAAATATTTTGAATCGTGCACACTCTCCCACACTCTCCCATTTTCCCGTCCGTCCGGCCCGATCCGTCCGAGTTTTGTCCGGGCTTGGCCCGGCCCAGTAGCTGTCGGATGGGCTTTTCGAAGCCCGGTCCAAGGACACGGGCCGGATCGGACATCGATTTAGGACTTAAATTGTTCGGCTCGGCCCGATTCGGCCATGATCCGGACTTGATCCGTCCCGACGGACGGACGGTCCGACGGACGGGCTTTAGCCCGGCCTAAAAAAAATATAAAAAAATATTAAATATATAGCAAAAACCGTTGATATTTTTAAGAAAACGTTAACGGTTTTCAAAATTCTCAGCGTTTTGCCCAAAATATGCACACAATTTTCACAAAAACCGTTGGCGGTTTTCAACTTTTCAAAATTTCCAGCACACAGTTTTCACAAAAAACGTCAACGGTTTTCAAAAAATGTCACCGGTTTATACCAACGGCTCTTTTTCTAAAAGGGGGTTACGGTTGATAGGGTCGGACGGATAAAAATCCGTCCCGTCCGATCAACCAGAAGCCCGGACCATGGGCCAAGCCGGACTGGGATCCACCAGGGGCAAAGCCCATGAGGCCCGTCCGACCAAGGCCCACAGGCCTGGCTTAGAAGCCCGGACCGAAATCCAGCCCGGCCCGATATTTTGACAACACTACACACACACAACTCATCGCCACCTGCTTACCATCCCATCTTCATCATTTCTTCTTCACGTCACTGTCTTCATTATTCTCCTTCACTCCCACACCATCGTCGCCCCACCAGCGCCATCGCCGCCACCATCATTTCACCCTCGCAACCACGAGAAACGCATCTTCATCACTACCATATCATCGCCCCATCACCAACACGAGCCAACGCCCTCGACATCGTCATCACATTCTCATTGCCGCAACCAGTGCATCACCATCTCATGATCATCATCATTGTCAAAGCCACCCGCTTGCCCCACCATCATCACTACCATCACCGCCACCATATCATCACCATCACCTCGCCATCCTCGCCACCACTGCTGCCGGAGAAGATCATCAACATCGGGGATGAAGAACAACACAAACGATGACGGGACGATCTGGATGACGCCTCCCTGCAGCCCTAGTTCCAAAGATCCTACCTTTAACAACCTCTCGTGGTCATTTTGAGCTCACCATCGTTGTTTCGATCCTTGGAAGCAACTACCCAGGGCAGCGACGTCGAGGCGTGGTCGTTGATCAACTCCTATCTTCTTTGAGCGTGCTAGGGTTTGAGAACGACTAAGGTAACCTAGTCTTGAATCCAATGTGTGTGTGTGTGTGTTTAGCTATGCTGCGAGTTTGTGTCCATTTTGATGCCGGTGGGTACGAGTAGTTTTCCTCGAGGGGGGTGTTATGTTCATGGTGTGCGAAGGGTGTTACGTTCATGTGTGCGTGTGTTGCTTTGGGATGACGAAGATGAAAGTTAGGGTTGTTAACAGGATGATGGCGAAGGCGTCGTGTATAAGTGTGCGTGAAGGGGTGGCTCGGAGCATGGCTGCAAAGGGTACATTGCACGGTTTGACTGTGCATGTCTTGTGTGATGTTCATGGTGTCCATAGGATAATGGTGTGGCTATTTATGTATGGGTGTCGAGGATTGAAAACGTGTTAAACATGTGTGTATACTTGGATTGAGACGAGGAGTTGATGCGCAAGGGTATGTGTGTATATTAGAGATTCGCATATGTGTATATGTGCTTAGGGTTTTGTAAAGCCTCAGAAAAAATTACAATTAAATAAATATAAATATTATGATTAAATAATAGTTCGAAAATTAATAAACGCAACGAAAATATGCCTTTTCTCTTTGTAATAAATTAAAAGTAAGAAACGAATCTCGTTTCAAAGTTTTGAGACGTAACGTTACGTTCATAAC
>JAOVYX010014748.1:0-30921 GCA_035668315.1 Drosera spatulata
ACTTGTGAACCTGACAGATTTTGCTGTCAAAGAGCATAATAGAAGAAATGTAAGTATCCTCATCCTATTTTTTCAACTGCTCCCAGCATCCATCACGGTTATGTGTCTATTCATGTGCAAATGGAATGCACTGCCTGCATAATTTGCAGGGCAAAAATATGGAGTTGGTCGAAGTAGTCAAAGCTATGAAGCAGTTGGTTTGCGGTTGGATGTACTATCTCACCATTCGTGTGAAAGATGCTGAGGTCGAGATCTACCAAGCCAAGATCTTGGATGATTACTTTGGCGCCAGGAAACCAAGAATGGTGCTCCTGTTTTTTAGAAAAGATCCTAGCCTTGCCTCCTCTGAGGTTAATTAATTTGTTTCCTTGCGCTTATTCTACTTCCCTCTGCATCTAACTTGATGATTCCCTAACACAGTTATGCAATGCTCTCATAAGTGGAAAGTCGAGAGAAACATAAGTCGACCTACAACTACGGTGTGATGGTCTCATCAGCAGACGATGGAAAATATTATTATGGGACACTTCAACAAATTGTTGAGATCTATTACTACGGAGATGCAATGATTTATAAAGCTGTGCTCTTCAAATGCCATTGGTCAGAGATGCAGCCTCCTTCACAACAATAGGCCTTAATGTTTTGTGTACTGTGTAACGTCGTACACTTAGTTCTGATTTGGATTTGAGACATTAGAAGTGTTTGTAATGTTTGGATATTGGACTCGACAATGGAACTGTGTTAGATTTAATACCTCTCCCCTCGCAGTTCGGATGTTTGTAAAAGCAGGGTTAGTACGTAAGAAAACAGTTTATTCGACGATTTGAGATACAGAAATGGCGACAAAATTTTTTTTAGTCGTTAAATTTGGAGACCAAAGGTTAAAATTGGTTGTAAAAAATAGAGACCAATTTATCAGTTTAGTCGCGAAATTGACGATCAATTTATCAGTTTAGTCGCGAAATTGACGACCAATTTATCACTTTAGTCACGAAAATGACGACTAAACATATCAATGGTCGCAAAATTTGAAGCATTAGGTCAACGCAAATTCGCGACAAAGATGGAGACGTAGTCGCTAATTTTGGCGACTAAAGTTCTTTTTAGTCGCGAATTTAGCGACTATAATACTATTTTAGTCGCCAAATATTTTGAGACCAAATATGTAATTTAGTCGCTAAATTTGCGACTAAATTTATGCAATGGCCGCCAATCTTGGTTAGCGAGGAAGGATTTCGCGAGGACGATTTTTAGTCGCTGTTTAGTCGCCCGTTCGATTTTGCGTCCAATTTTCGTTGTTTAACGACTAAAATTTTTAGTCGCCTGTGCTGTTTAGTTTTGTAGTGGTTTGCATATGCAGGTAGAACGACATGTATAACATATGTGGTTTAATACTTGATATACCCCATCAAGTTCTTTTTATTAAACCATAATCCGATTATGTGAGTAACTTAAAGTGCTTATCTTGAAGATGTTTCAGGTTTGAGTTGTAATCCCCAAAGGGATCTTTTTATTCGTATTCCTGAAATGTATCTTATAAAGTTGCAGGATATCTCTTGCTTAATGCTTGATCAAACTCCCAAAGGAGGTGATTATGTGTTAAAATAGGAGGTCCAACATGGTTAGTATACGGTTGCGATATAACCGTCATTGGGATGTATATACCCAAAGATGATAGATCATCTATGGTTGGTTCAATTTTCAGATCCGGTACTATGTAGAGAGATTTACAAATACATGTCATGCATTTTACTTTAAGGTATTTGCATGGTGATGCAGGTGATCTCTTAGATATATACTCATACAGTTTTAGAGTGCACATTGACTACTCACATGTGTTATTTGAAATGTCGTTTTATCCTATCTTTGATCAACAACACTAGAGTTCCTTTGAAAGTTCTTATGTTTCATAAATCGAGGAACAGCTGAGAAGGATTTGCTTCACTATTACATACAGTGACAGTGCTTAATTATGGGGAAATTTCAATTCGTACATGTATTCAGGCCAAAGGTGTTTCCATGATAAAGTTTTTGAGATCTTCACTATTTTATTAAGTAGTATCAGTTGGGAGTTTTACATTGCATGCCAAGCATATTATCCAAATGAGTTTGTTTGATTATACTGGTATTAACCCTTTTCACTCTTAATAGTGCAAGTGTGTGAAATCAGTTCTTACTACTAGTCAGAGGAATATATTCTATTTATTGCATATATAGAAGATGATCTTAAATCATCATAAGTCGTCATAACACTCGTCAAGCTATTTGCAATCTGATATCATCCATCTGATAGGGTCGAAAAAATCAACTCTGTCAAATACTAACGTTATGTATACCTAAACATTCTTCCTCATACAAATATCTTTTTCTTTAGATGAACAGGCAAAATTTACGAATCAACGCGAAGTATCAGCAAAATCCTGCTGGTCGAAGTGCTATTGCAAGCAAAGTTAGTAAAAACGAATAAAAAACGATAAAAGTACGTCGATTAATTGAATTATACAAAATATATAATTATTTTTAATGAAATGTTTGTTTTTGATATGTATAAAACAAACTCAATTTAATAATACGTGACTTTTATTAACTATACATGATTGTAACCGAGTTCAACGAATTGTGTGTCAGCAAAAACCGACGTAACGGCAAAAGTTATCCAAATCGATTATGAAGTATGCATAGACGATTAAAGCAAGAGCACAAGAGTAGCATTGATGATTTCATCGCAAAACAACGATTGCGATGAGGATTAAGAAGAAGAAAGAACTTTTGCACCATCGTTTCCCCTCGTCGGGGATTGCAACTTAAAACCCTAATTTTGCGAATCAAATCACAATCCATTTGCAATTTGAACCTTTTTCTAGGGTTTCTGCTTCATTTTTACCACCGATGCAAGAGATCGATTTCTTGGGTTAATTTCATGAACTTTACAGCAAGTTCAATGCGGGTTGTTATTTTTGCAAAATTATAGGTATATTTTGTTTAAAAACAATGGTAAGATGTTTTAATTTATTGGAAGAATTCTTAATAATACTCAGATGTTTTGCCCAAATACAATTATTCAATTCAAAATTCAATTTTCTAAAATCAATTATTTTAAATCCAAACCATGAAGACAACGACGAAGGCGATGTCGACGAACTCCCGACGACGACGAACAATCGATGACGATGACGGCGACAATGACGACGACGACTGTAACGCCCCCGACTTTCCGCGCCGGAAGACACGTGAGCGTTATGTCGTCACGACGATCCGTGACAAGGCTAAACAAACCGAATGGGTTTTATGGGTACAGAATTCAATGAATTATAAACAGTAACCGAATTCATAACTTACAGTCCTAAATACCTGTTTAATTACAACATTAAAACAGAAGCTATGCAGATCGTTTATTACATTTAAACGATATAGACATATGATCTGCCATAATATCCAAAGTACATGGATTCATCTATATACAAGCAAGCTCTCTGTAAGAGTCTTTAGGTGCTGCTGGGGGCATACCTGCAATTGAAAAACATAACCGTGAGCTAATGAAGCTCAGCAACCTCAGGTGTATGAATCCCAATTACAGGGAATTTCCACTAACGGCTATGGCGACCGGCGAAAGTCCCTAAAATATTTTTATATATATAAGAAAATATGGGCGTCATATCACACAACATCGTTTCTCATTTCTATATATGGCTTTGTATCGTTTTTAAGGGTCACTCCTTTCTTTTGTAATTAATTAGGGTTCATGACTCGACTCAGAAGCGACGACTCTAAGGATATGACGGACTCGGAGTACAGAGATAAGATAAAGTGTCAATCGTCAGCCGGGTTACCCAATAGATTCGGTTTTCGTACCTGCCTATTCTGTGCGTCGCCTTGCATCTCTTGTGCGCATTCAATGAGGTATCGCTTGCCTGCATTGAGATAATTTGGGCCTCCCTGCAGAGAACAACCCGTGACCCCGCCACAACGACGTAGAAGCCGCTGCATGCATGCAAAGAGGATGGGGAATGCCCATCGCTCCCTAACTAGTTCTCACCCGTGACGATGACTCAAAGGATAATACAAGAGTGTAATGACTCAAACCCAAGCCACCAAGGCTATTCAAGGAAAACAGATGATCGTAATGGATCGAAGAAGGGACACTATGTTCGACCTTCTCAATAATTTCAAGAAAAACGACCAACGATCCAATGGATCCACAAGAGATGTCAATGTCGTCCTTATCAGTTCAAGGAGGCGATATTTCTTATTTGTTTGCTTTTCATTAGTTCACATGGATAGTGTAACTATGCTTCACATCCCCCATTTCTTTTTTTAATCATTTAGCGGTTACTTTCATTTATTTCCCATGAGGGTATATATATTCTATAAGGGTATATTTTAGTTCATTTCAACCCCAAATACCCCACCATATGTCAAACGTGATCCTATATGCACGTTTGACGTTATACTACCATGCCTATGTGTTATATATCTCAAATACGCACTTAGATTTAAGGTTTGAGATCCGAAAATGTAATTTTCCTGGCTAGAAGGTCATCGCGGGCGCGACTGGGCGTATCGAGCCGTGACCCGTCGCGGGCGCGATGTCACTGTGCAGGCGAATCCCAATTTTTTCCTCGTCGCGGCCGCGACCAACGATGGTCGCGGGCGCAACAGTTCTCTGGCCAGAACCTACAGGAAACCTCTCTGCCCGACACCGGATCTGTCAATTCACATCACAACGCATTCAAACCATTATATACACATCAAACACAGCTTAGACACGTCTCAAACATGTACGGACGTGTTTGAATCGTGTGAACGAATACAAGAGGTGTATCGGACGAGTGAGGTTACCTCGAACGCGTTTGATTTTCAATACACACGATCTCACGAACGGATCCTTTGACGTCCTCTGATCAAACTGCTGGCGCTGACCCTTCCCTCGGCCTGCTGCTGCCCTCCGTCGTGTGGCGTCGATGATGATGGCGCGATGATAACGGAGATGGATTGATGATGAGACGAAGGAGATGTTGATGATGCTTGATGTTGTTGATCGCGTTGGTGATGATGGTGACGACGTTGGCGGCTTGAAATGGTGGCAGAGAGAAGGTACTGGTGGAAGTGAGTGATGGTGGTTGTTGGCAGTGGAGTGAAGGTGGAAGTGGGAGTGTACGGGAGTGGAGTGGGAGAAGTGGAGGTGGGAGAGGGTGAGGGTGTTTAATCCCATGTTCCGTCCCACGATACGTCTCATTCAGTCTATTATTCCCCTAAATTTCGTAATATTAATTCATGAAAAATTTATTTGCATCGATAGATTAATCCTGTGTATGAAAATATGACCCTCCGAGTCATAATCCATTATTTATGGGATTAAAATCGATAGTCCTTATGCGCAACGTTAACGTTATAATATTGTAACGTTATTCGTTCGTAACGTTTGTTGGCGCGTTCAACTAATCATCCCAAAATAATCCTTCATTATATTTGATTTAATTAATCAAATATTTTCTTAGATTTAAATATATAACCTTTTAGCACGATTTATTTTAAAATCGTAACGTTATATATTCATCTCAAAACTCCCAAAATTCTCGGGTATTACATTGACGAACTAATGACTACTATTGGACAACAATCTAACGATGAAGACGATAACAACGAACTAACGATGACTACGAACTACCAACGACGAGGACGAAGAACTAACGACGACGGCAACGACGAATTAATGACAACGACGACGAACTACCAACGACGACACGACGAATTAATGACTACGTCGGAGTACCGACGACGACGTCTAATTAACGATGATGACGCCGATTCCTAACTAACAACTACGATGACCGGGCGATGAAGCGTAATGTGGAGATTAGATTTTTCGACGACGAACCTACTAGAAAACGCATGATTCATACTAATATTGTTAGATGAATCCACAAAATCTATCATTAGATGATGAATTGATTAATAAGATTTATCCGTATATTGATCGATGGAGACAAAGACAAGATTAATCATATATTAAAACATAATTTATCAAAACAGAAAACTATAGATTCGATTGTTTTTTTAAGGTAAAGGTATAATCTATCAAAACTAGTAATTATACATTCAATTGTTTTTTTAGAAAAAACAATCAAGGTGGTACTTCGGTGGAAAAAAAGTGAGATACTTTATGGGAATTAACTTGGTGAGGTGATACTTCCCAATAAGTTTTCCTAATTTGCTCAGATTGTTTTAATGTCATTTTGTTATATTTTGACAGTTTCACATAATAGAAGGGTCAAGATTGAGCCATATTTTTTTATTATTTTTTGTTGTTGTTGAATTTGTCTCTTTTTATATTTTCGTGTTTGCACATGTGTTGAATATGCCTTGCATTTTGAATGATAAATATAGAAAATGGCAACAGGAAAATATAACTCCTTGACATATTGCTCTTATTTTGATTAATGGGACAGTTTATGAACAAAAGTCTATTACATATTTTCATGATATTTATCATCATCTTACATTTTTTTTACATATCTGACAAATCAAATCTTATTGAACAGTAACGTTTATATGATATGAGTCAAAACGTTTCATCTATAAAATTTCAAATAGACCTAGTAGAAAAATCTGTATATACCATTAATCAACAAGTTAGGAATCATTAGTCTATATATAAACAGAGGAATACAAAGAAACACGACCATGGCGCAGAATCGTCAGTTCCCAAGTCGTTGATATAAGAGACGACGGTCCTGGTTCTCTCAAATTACACACTTTTTCCTGACAAAGGCAGACAAAGAATTAGCCACATCATCTGAAGAACTATATCAATACAAGACGCAAACGAGCATTTTCTGGACTAAGGAGCAATGACTAATGTCGTTGTATGGGATCCAACGGACAAGACATGCGTGGTCAAGTACTGATACTAGGCAGGTGATGAGGATCTCGCATTCTATATGAAGCGGTCGGGAGGAGAAGGCTACTGTCTTGATCTAGAGGGGAGAGGTTGGTTCGAGCTCGGGATATGAAGGTTGGTGATGAGATCGGAATTTGGTCCGATGAGGATCCTGGACTCTTTTACTTTTAAGTTATTTCACCGAGCTTACTAGTTAGAAGTGATACGAAACAGTGTCATAGTGATATTGGGAATCATATTGTACATATATTTTCTTTTCCAAAAAATTTGAAATAAAATATTGGACATATTTTTCAGGACATCAGCCGCGCTTGTTAGCATATACAGTATTCTTTGATTGGAGTATAACAGTTGATAGTCAACCTGAGGAAGACGAATATGAAGAAGTAGGCAACGAGACTTCAACCTGGATTGGGCTATGTCGATAACCATAGATAGTTTTGAACCGAATGCATAGATGTGATAGCATAATGGTTGTAGCGTGCTTTGCCTAGATATTTGAAGCTGCGCGTCGTGCTACGCATCTGCACTAGTTGTGGCTATGAGCTGCCCCGTACTTTTGAAACTAAAAGTGCTTAGCAATGATCTCAAGCACAAGATAAGCAACTCATGATTTATCACATACCTAAAACTCACACAGATCTCTCTATCTCATAGCCACTTTAGCAGGTCATCAGCGTGTCACCCTCTCGTGACATTATCATAAACAAGATGCTACAATGACCTACTTCGACGTCCTGATACCCTGCCACAAATAAGTGCATTGCTTGGAATCGGATACTCATCCCTGAATACACACGAAGATAGAAATGTTGAACGTAGTATTGTCGAGCCCACATGCCCATGTTGTCTAATGGAATCTAAACCGCGGTCCATGACGGTGGATATACCTATATTTTTTTCATAATGCCAATTAACATAACAGAATCATTAGATGATTCCTCAAAAGAGAGAGAATACCAATCGAGCGGAGGTGTTATACCTGAATGGTGCAATGAAAATTTTCATATAATAACATAAGGAAATGCTTAAATGAAGTATTTTTTTTCCCAATAATCCATCACTTTAGAACTCCACAGTTAAGCCTGATTAACGTGCAGTAATGTTTGGACTTGTCTGCTATCCAACGACCATAGTCCTCCATCCATCCTATTAAAGGACACCAGGTTAGATGAAACGAGTCCTAGCAGCCTAAAAGATCATTACGTCTATTAGGATAGGTCATTGCGTCTATTACAATTTGAATCTTGGCTATTAAAATGCTTTAACCAAATATTATATCAATAAAAGGGCTTAAGCATATTAAGCTTATCCCATAAGGAAGAAAATATGGCCATCAATGTGCCAGGGCTGCACGCTGTCTTCTTGGTTTTCAACACAATCTGGAAAAAGGATCTGAAATCAACAGCCATGACAGAAGTTTGAAGAAAAGCACTTCCACCAGCAGGATACCCCGACCAAATGGATAAATGCCTAATTTAGGAATCTCCAATCTCTTATCTCTGGTAAAATAAATGCTCCCTTCATACATCTTTTTCTTCCCCAAAGTACAACTACAAGTCTACAAATACACACTAAATAGATAGTTACTTTTGGCATATAACCATGTTGGATAATATAATACAGCCTGGTTATACATTATCCTCCATTACAGTTCAAGGTTATCCTCAAATTTGAGACATATCTCGCCTCCAAATTATATTCACATCATAACTTTAAGCCACAACTAAGTGAGAACATTTGGACAAAGATGCAAACAGTAGAAGAAAGAAGAGCAGAATGCAAAAAGACATGAAAGGCTTAAATGGAAATTGAGAAAAGAGACAAGTATTTTATAAGAAGCATCTGCTTATCTGATTCCGACAGAGATGAAATCGTCATTATCTTGGTTATATTTGTTGGAATCATTTGCCTGATGATAATAATCAGCTGGAAGCCTCATAAGTTCCCTGTGCATCCCATTTACAGCTGATGGGCCTTGGATACTTGGTCCTTTTCCAGCTGAGACGGCTATCCTCACATTGTTAACCTGACAAAAGATTTTCTTTCCGTCTCATAAACTAATAAAGACAACAATCGACACATATTTACAAAATAAGATATCAAAGACCTGTGGAAAATGATGGGTCTGAAAATTTGATGCAAAGAGAACTTGCATCATGGTTCATGACAATCAAAACTAATACCTCATAAGATAAGAATGCTAGAAGTATCTGACCATGTGCAGTTCTTGTCCATTTATGCCAGTTTTCAAGCTCCATCTGAGTTATCCCAAGAGAGGCAGGGTCTCTCGCAGCCACAGCTATCGCTTTGTCCAATTATCAAGAACACAAAATTTTAATCCTTGCAATCACAAGCTAATCAAAATTTCTCGACTTCATACTGCTTTAGCTGCAGGACCAGAATTATCAGCCAATATTAGCAATTTTTGGGACAATAATTCAATCGAGTACCTGCCACCCAATGCTCTCACAGCCAGAAAGCAGCTCTTTGTCAAATGATTTGTTCCCCGATAGCCACAAAATGTTCACATCAACAAAAAGTCGACAGTAACTTATCGACCTGAATGGTCAATAAACCAAAGGGACAACTAACTAGTGACAAATCTTTTTCCGTACAAGGGACACAACAATAAAGCTTCATTTATCTATGTGCCACAAGGATATCGATTAATGGCTAAACCCTCCCTTTCTCATGGTAATCTCAACCAGCAATTTGGCACCAATACAGAGCTTTAAAAGTACTACTAAAAAATGGTGGTAATCGATCCGTTTGATCATGTTTTTGAGCTAGTTCGGATCGTCGGATAGGGACGATGTTGGGCTCATTGGAAACTACGTGTCTAGTAAATGATCGTAGTGCGTTAAAGTTCTCAAAATCGATTTTGAGAGAGAAAGCTCATATGATGTATGTTTATCCACATTGGAATTCTTGCAGGTATGATACCTTATAAGAAGGATAAGTGGAAAATGGGTCGGGGTCCAAGGGATACCCAGTTTTGTGTGAGGGGGAGAGCTAGGTGAGACTTAAACACACACGTACGTGCTGGCTCAGTTCGGTTCGGTCGATCGCGCGTGCGGGTCTGTAAGCACTTGTAGCGGGACGATAAAATCTTAACGACAGAGGGTCATTCCTTGCCTCGACGATACTGTTCTGATTTACATTTCGTTCTAATTCCAGTTTCGTTTACTGTACTAATCTACTAACAAAAAAAAGCCACCACAGGAGTATTGTGAATATAAGACATTGCGCCATTGAACACACAATTTCTTTTATGGACGGAGAGGACACAAGGAACCGTAAGGCGGGAGTACTGTTCCTGCCGGAGTACTGTTCACCGGAACACTGTATAAACAGTGACTATGTCCGTACACTGTTTACGATACTGTTCACGACACTGTGCAGCACTGTTTGACACTGTTGATAACGTTCTAAGCCTACGTGGGCGAAGGATCGAAACGTTCTAAGCTCTGATACTAGTTTGTTATGAACGGGTCCGTTAATTATAAACACAAACAATAACGAGTACACAAAAATAAATGAGACAAAGATTTTTACGTGGAAACCTTTGCGAGAAAACCACGGGCGGTCGTCGACGACGAAGAATCCACTAACCAAATGAGGAAATACAAAAGGAGTTACACTCAAAATATTGAGAATCTCACAATAAGAGATAGAGATAATAATCTCTAAAACAAATCCCTTAAACCCTCAATGTATTTTTGTGTGTATATATATGAATAGTGTTATTCTTTTTTTTCTCTCTCTCCTTTATCTCTTCCTCCCGTTGCCCTCTGCCACTCAAAACACTCTCCCCTTTCTTTGTGTCTTCTTTCCTTCTCTGTCACAACAATTTCATCTCCACCAAACCTCTTCTTATACACACCACCACGCGGCATCACACACAGAGCCACGCGGGGAAGAACGCGGAAAAACCACGCGGACCAGATTTGAGTCATCCACCGCATCACCGTCAACAAGCTCTATATACTACTGATCGTTGGTTGACTGGTTCCAGAAAGGAGCACAAGGGAGAATTAAATTGGACCGTTGGGAAAGTGGCGGGAACGTTAAATTTGGGCCTAAAAGAGTACCAAAAAAGAAATGAATATAGAAGAAACCTGACCAAGTCCAATGAGATAGATAGGGGAGGAGACGAGTGTCCAGCTCAACTGTGGGTGTGGTCAACCCCTGCTCAATTATCAAGTTTATAATCTATAGTTGTATCAAGTGTGGAAAGAGACATATAGGGAGCTAGAAATCACTTTATCATAGTATCGTCAACATTCCAATAGCCACGAAAGAAAAGTTTGTCAAAATGAAAGAATATGCTAGAGTTTCGCCGTGGGATACTCGATTATGATGTGGTGGTTGCAGCATAAGCTGACAGCATCGCCAGTTCGGCGAGGAAGTAGAGGATGCATCAAGAGCCTGAGTCCAACCTGAAATCTGAAAGATCAATGGGATTTTAGCTTAATCGGTTTCCATTTAAGAACCTGAATATATCTCACCGCGAACATTATGGGATTAGAATGGTTTCAATGCGAGATGCTTGAAGTTTTGAACCATTGGCCATCAGGTGAAATTAGTATCAAGATACAAGCGTGTTACGAACGGATCCGTTAATTATAAACACAAACAATAACAAGTGCGAAAAAAATAAATGAGACAAAGATTTTTACGTGAAAACCCTTACGGAAAAAACCACGGACGGTCGCCGACGACGAAGAATCCACTAATCAAATGAGGAAATACAAAAAAAGCTACACTTAAAATATTGAGAATCTCACAATAAGGGATAGAGATAATAATCTCTAAAACAAATTCTTTAAAACCTCAATGTGTTTTGTGTGTATATGTGAATAGTGACTTCTTCTTCTTTTTTCTTTTCTCCTTTATCTCCTCCAGACACCTCTTCTCTGCTCCTTACCTCTGCCTTCATCCTTCCTCTCCTCTCAAATCCTTCTTATACCCAAAATCACGTGCAGGGCCACGCGGGGAACTCCACGTGGACAGAACACGGGAAAAACGCAGACAAGCTACGCAGTTTGATTTGAGACACCGCCACGCACCACCGTTAACAAAGCGTTTGTTGTCACGTTATTTTCGATGAAACTAACCTTGATTAATGGGTTGTATATTGAAGTCATGCTTGTTGCAAAGCGTGAGCAAGTTCACCACAGCAATGTGCTTGTCTGTGCCTCAGGCTTCAATAACTTAATTAATGATCCAGCCCTTTGCTATCCATCACTACAAGCTTCATCTCGTGGACTTCCGTTCACCATCATACAATGGCAGTGAGAACTATTAAGCCAGAGATATAGCCAGAAATTCATGTGAACGTATGCATGAACCAGCAAGATCATTATCAAGAGAAGCTATCTCAGCACAATAGCATTTCGAACATAATATCCAAATTGCAACTACGTCTAAGACTGCAGAAGCGTTGATGTCGACAGGAAGACAGGAATAAAACTTACTTCGAGAATGACAAAATTAGGGATGTGAATAAGATTGCTGATATAACATAACCCAAATCATTAATTGAAAACTAGGATGGGAAGATGCTTAAGGTGTCAAAACACTGATTATGCCATTCATAATCTGATATCATCCATCTGATAGAGTTGCTTAATACTCGAACAAGAAAATCGGAAACCAACAACATTAAGCATATCTTAACACTCTTCCTCATTCGAATGCCTTTTTCTTAAGACCGACACACAAATATTAACGAATCGACCCATCGAACTGCTATCTTCACCGAGATCAAGAAATTTGTGAATCAGCAAAACCCGAAGTACCACTGAAAGGAAATCCAATTTCTATTCAAGTTATCGAAATCGATTATGAAAAGAACATAGACGATTAAAGCAAGAGCACAAGAGCAGCATTGATAATTTCATCACAAAACAACTATGCGACTAGGTTAACGAAGAAGAAAGTAAGAGAATTTTCACACCATCGCGTTCTATTCTTCGATGATTGGAACTGGAAACCCTAATTTCGTGATTCGAATCGGAATCTTTTGGCAAATCAAACGATTTCTAGGGTTTCTGCTTCACTTTTGCCACCGAATGCAAGAGATCGATTTCTTGGGTTATTTTAAGGAACCTGGAACAAGTTTGATAGGAGTTGCTATTTTTATGAAATCATCATTTTTTTTTATAAATAAATGATAAGATATTATAATTTGTTTATATTGTTTTAATGATATTTTGATATTTTCACTGAGAAAAAGAGTCAAGATTGAGCCCTATTTTACTCTTTTTTTTTTGGTTGAATTTGTCTCCTTTCGTATTTTTGTGTTTGTGTGTTACTAAATTATAAATTATGTCTCTCACATGTTTTATGTAAAATGCATCAGAAAAAACAAAAAATACCATTTAAAAAGAGGTCGATGTAGGAGTCCATTACATACTTTCATGATATTTGTTTGAAAAATTATTGTTATGTATCATAATCTTTCATTTGTTTGAAATGAAAAATCAAATCTTATTGAACTTTAATGTTTATGTCATAAATATCCACTAGATCCAGTAAAAAATCTATATCTACCCTTAATAAACTTACATATCATTAGTCTAATCAACTTACAATATATAAACAGAGTGACTACCTCTCATATATGGTCATGGCCAACATGAAGAAGGCAGTATACTACAACTTCTTCCCTGAAACACGACCATGGAGCCGAAACGTCAGTTCCAAAGTCGTCGAGATAAGAGACCACGGTCCTGTTTCTCCCAAATTACACAACTTTTTCCTGACAAATGCAGAGAACGAAGAATCCGAGTCAAGTGAAGATATCATTGTCACATCCGTTGACGATGAACAGTCTCCTGTTACAAGGGATCAGGACGACCCGTGGAAGATCAAGAAAAAGATAACAGATAACGAGGCAACGTCCGGGATACTAACTCTGTCCATAGAGGACGCAAACAAGCATGTATTGAGCTGTTGGCCAAGTAACACTCCCATACATTTGCTGGACTTAGGAGCAATTACTAATGTCGTTATATGGGATCTAACAGACAAGACATGTGCAATCAAGTATGGATTTGAGGCAGGCGACAAGGATCTTGCATTCTATAAGAAGCGGTCGGGAGGAGATGGTTACTGTCTTGATCTAGGGGCGAGGTTGGTTCGAGCAAGGGATATGAAGGCTGGTGATGAGATTGGACTTTGGTCCGATGAGGATCCTGGACTCTTTTACTTTAAGTTAGTTCGCTGAGATTATTAGTTAGAAGTGATATGAAGTAGAACTAGTTAATATGATATAGGGAATCATATTGTACATATTTTTTCGGACATTGGTAGAGCTTGTTAACATATGAAGATGAAGTACGCAACGAGACTTCAACCTGTTGATAATTATACCATTGCGATTCATGTCCTGTCCAAGTGTTGAACGCAGACATCTTGTAGTTTTGAACCGAATGCATAGATGTGAAATGGTGGCTTGATATTTGAAGTTGTGCGTCGTGTTACGCATCTGCACTACTTGTGGCGATGAGCTGCCCCTTATTTTTGAAACTAAAAGTACTTACCAATGATCTCAAGCATAAGATAAGCAACTTATGATTTATCAGATATCTAAATCTTACACAGATCTCTCTATCTCGTAGCCAATTTAACAGGCCATCGGCGTGTCACCCTCTCGTGACATTATCATAAACAAGATGCTACAATGACCTATTTCGATGTCCTGCTGCCCTGCCACAAAGAAGTGCATTGCTTGGGATCGGATACTCATCCCTCAACGACATGACTGGCGAATACACACGAAGATAGAACCGTTGACCCAAGTATTGCCGAGCCCAGTTCTCCGATCTCACGTTCCACATGCCGACGTTGTCTAAAGGCATGTAAACCGCGGTCCATGACGGTGAATGTACCTATATTTTTGCATAATGACAATTGACATGACAGGATCATTAGATTGTTCCTCAAAAGAGGGATATCAAAAGAGGGATAAAAGTACCATAAGCATCAACCGGAGGTGTTATACCTGAATGGTGCAATGAGAAATTTCGTCTCTCAGGTTGTAATTTAACCTGCTATCCGGCGACCATTGTCCTCCATCCATCCTATTAAAGGACACAAAGTTAGATGAAACGAATCCTAGTAGCCTAAAAGGTCATTGCAAACTATTAGGATTTGAATCCCGGCTATTAAAATGCAACCAATTATGTTATCTACGAAACGACTAAAGCATATGAAGCTTACCCAACAACGAAGAAAATGTGGCCGTCAATGTGCCAGGACTGCATGCTGTCTTCCTGGTTTTCAAACACAATCTCGAAAAAGGATCTGAAATCAGCAGCCATGACGGAAGTTTGAAGATAAGCACCTCAACCAGTAGGATAGTCAGAGATGCTTCCAAGGGAGTAGACTCCAGGAATGTTGAAGTGGTCAGCTAGCTTGAGTGGCGTATCTGCTGGTATGAATGATACGCTGTTTACTGCATACCGCTGTTTACCATTGATAACAGGAGCAGAATTCGCTAGCCTGATGGTCCGTGTAGTGTTGATCATCCCGTAATGATAAGAGCCTTGAGGGTTAGGCCTCAGTCCGCTTGCTGTTAAATTCTGCCTGATTTTCACATGCACCAGAATACAGTTGTGATTAGTAGCAATTGTGGACTCTTAAAGTAGATTTTGGTTGCCAAAAAGCAATTGCTAAGTGACTGGGGTGTGTCTAAGTACCTGATTGACCTAGCTTGGTTGAGAGAAAAATCAATCTGAATGATCAGGCCACCAGGGGGGGAGCAAGGACGCCTCCACCTGAGTTGCTATATCGAAGAATGGAGGTCGCTGATAACACTTGGGAAGTGAAACGTGTCGAAACAACAATATAGTAGTCTTGTGGAGGTTGATCGGCAGTGACAAGTGCAGAATAGGATTGTCCCAAGTGAATGTCAAGTGATGAATATGTCGTCTGAAGTGTGTGGTCACCTTCGACCTCGACCAAAACGATCTCGTGCCCTTGGATTCTAAAGTTGATCGAAGTAGTGAGCCCAATGTTTGATATTCTCAATCTGTATGTGTTTCCTGAAAAACAGAGCTCGTATATCAAACGTTGAAACATTGAAGTGATGAACCATGCTTTTCCTAAGCCAGGAAATAGCATTTGATGATAATGTCAATACCTTGGTCTACAGGGAAAGTGAACCCGTTCGAGCCACGACCATTGATGAGAAGCTCGTCAGGGAGAGGTAGATCGTTCCCACCGTCCAATATGGCTTTCAGATCCTACAAACAGATTATCCAATGACAAGCCTAAGGTATAAAACGAATCGCCTACATTATGGTCTTATTGAACCAATGCAGCTGGCAATACATTTCCTTAATTCAAATGGAACGTACAGTGTGGTTCATTTTATACCAGTCGCCGGCTAATATGGTATAATCTCCAGCGGGAGTGTCAAATGGAACTGGAATCAATGGTCTGCTGTCGATCCTGATGCCACCATAGCCTCCTGCAGCCTTGTGAAAGGCTAGGGACGGAAAATAGAAATAGCTACCAATCTGATCCTTGACTTGGAGAACATATGTGAAGTTTCTCACTGGAGGAATGGGGCAGTTTGTGCCATATACTCCATCTTGCCATGAGTTCCTTCTTTGTTGTTGTACACCATTCCTGTTCATATTGTAAAGCCATCTCACAAGTAACTAAACAACATACATCGTAATTTTTCGTTGTCACACCAAATAACCGGCTTAGGCATCATGTTGAGACTTCAGAAACCCACATTGAGATCTTGGCGAAAACTTGCATCGATATGTATAGTTTAAATTCCTCTCCTCCTATTGGTTTTTTAGCAGTGAAGTTGAAATCAACAATTAGTATAGACATTATGGCAGTAACAAGATGCTACTGTTATATGATAGCACCCGATTTTCCTGATACTCTAAATTATATCTGAGCGCAGACTCACATATGTTTGGACTAACCTACACACGCCAGTCATTCATCTTGTTTACATATTGGCCCAATATATCGTCGAAACATCATCGATTTTAGCAAAAGAATGCGAAGTTAGAGAAACCGGAATGCACCATGAGAGGAGGAAGGGCTCATCCAAGCTGTTGAAGACACTGATGATGAGATTGTCATTGGTCACAGCTAGAATTCCTGGTCCTGGAAACTGCCCATTTATCAATATCCCCTTCAAATCTCCATCACAACATACAACTACTTGTTCACATTCACATCCAAAACAGCACAAAACAACGTACCCACATAATCCCGCCAGCATACCCGTCCAAAAAAACCTGATATGCTAGACAAAAACATAGAAAAAACTGAGAAATGGAGTTGAGTTTATTTGTTGTTTGACACCAAGAGGGTAAATGTCACCATATGTGACATTCCATGTGTAAAACCTATAAGAGTCATCACACATTGTCCAATCCATCACCAAGAACAACACCAAAAGCACCAGCTCCATGAGACAATATGGTCTCTTCATCTCCATTTTTTCACCACAAAGGTCTATTGTGCAAAATGAGGAGCAGAGATATCACCTAGGGTTTGGCTAGTTTGTATTCATTGGTACAAGTTGCTTTGCTGTTTATTGTTGGGTGCAGTCTGATAATAAATGTGAGATCTGGGGATCCAGTGTGATGGATTTTGAGATGGAATTCAATGTGGTGTGGTATGTGACAGGAGATACCTGCAATGAGACTGCAATGAGACTACTGAAGACCAACCCAGAAGTCCAACGCCCTAAACTGAATCTAAGTAACAACACTAACCCAGTTTTTCTCGTCATGATCGGGTCTAACTAACAGACATGTACAAATTGTATAGTATCTATCATAAACCTTTAAACATGTAGTCCACTTGCTAACAAACACATGTAAATTTTCAAGAATGTTCTGTTTTGAATTCTTATTTTAAATGGGGTGTGGGCTGATGACAGCGATAATGTGAGGAGCAGAGATGATATGGTAATGGCCCCCCAAGACTTTATTTTACAGTCTGGGGCTTGTGCAGGTTAGCTGGTTTGTCAATGTCCCCTGTTTTGCTCTGTTTATTAGCAGCACCAAAAAAACATATGCCTATCAGATTTGACTAGGTAGACATATCCTTTCCCGCTCTTTCGAACTTTCCATTTTTCATGGATTTTAAGGTTATGTTTCATTCTGGCTCGAGCTTATATGGCCGAATGCGCGAAAAAATGTCTACCAGTGGCAATTTACCCACATCGAAATGTCCCTCGTTAGAGTTGTAAATAATCCTGAAGACATTCATTTTTGAACAATTATATATAAAGTTTGTCAATCCACAGCAAAATCCACTGGTGTTACAGGGGCCACTTTTGAGTTATATACAAATACAGCCAGGGACTAAAGTTTTGACAGGGGAACTCTGTTCTCAATGGACCAGATCAGCTCATCCACTGGTGTTACATCCCCGCGCTTGGAGCTTGGAACACCATCTCCGGTGGTGGTGGTAAAGTCTGATAGATATGAAATGTGCTCGGCTTTTCATATAGGCAATCGTGCAACTCAGACGAGAAACCATATGTAAACATCTCAAATGCTTCAATGTCCACTTCTCATTATGAACTGATCAAGAAGAGCAATAGGGTCCGTCATCCATGATCGCCATTGTCACCTGTAATTCTATAAAGGCACGCGAGAATATCTCTGTTCTATAAGTTTACTTGGACTCTTTTTACTCATCTCATTTTTTTCCTTGTGTCTTATTGTATATATTCCTATTTTCTGACCTTTTAGCTGTCACATTTGCCTTGTGAAATTTTCTGGAGTTTTATCAATATCAATAAGGAATATGCCTAATTGAGGAAAGTGAAAGCTTTTGTTTTTTTCCTCACGGATCATATAATCAACGTAACACATAGCACGCAGCCCGGTACCGAAACGCATGCTCCTCCTTCAATTCTTTTGTCTCATCACATTTGCTTCCAAGAAACAAATAAGGAAATAGAAGAACAACATAACAGGAATAACAAAAAACGCGAGGAACACGAACGAGGACATCATCGCCAATCTAGTCATTTTCTTCATCCCATCTCTCCTCTCTTAGCTCATAGCGGAGGAATGAGAGGAGAGATTTGCTCGTCATAATCTTAGGAAAAACCGACAACCTTTCGTTATAGCTAGTCCTGATTGAAAGGGATAGATACATAGATAGATAAAGATAGATATCGACTGATCAGGTACATCGAGGGCGTAGAGTTTTGAATTCTTTTTCATGACAAACAAGAAGGCGTCGACATCGCCTGAGAAGAAGAGTACTGGCCCTGCAGGAGGTGGTGTGTGTAGGAAATGCGGCATTGTAGGAGGAGTCGGAGGCAGTAAGGAGGGCTTTAGGAAGGGGCCATGGACGGTGGAGGAGGACGCCTTGTTGATGGAGTATGTGAGGAATCACGGGGAGAGGCATTGGAATTGCGTGCAGAAGACGGGGTTGATGAGGTGCGGGAAGAGTTGTAGACTGCGATGGACAAATCACCTCAGATCGGATTTGAAGAAAGGCGCGTTCACTGCTGAGGAGGAGAGGCTTGTTCTTGAACTCCATGCTCAACTTGGCAACAAATGGTCTAAAATTGCTGCTGAGGTGAGTTTTGATCATAAGTTTCATTCATATCCAGCAGAAAGGTCTATTAGATACACGGAAGGGCTTGTTCAATTCTAACTGCGTGATTGGTTGATTCTTCAACTACAGCTGCCTGGAAGAACCGATAATGAAGTCAAGAACTTCTGGAACACAAAGATAAAGCGAAAGATGAGAACCGTGTCGCGTGTTGATCCAGAGAGCAGCAACCATCAGCAGGAGGCGGCTTCTTCATTTCACGCAGATCATCAATCTAACCAGCTGGAAGCTGAAACATATAGAACTCCAGTATCCTCCCCGCCTTCTTCTCCTTCATTCACATCCCTGATCTCACCAGCTACATTCCAAATGCCCAGCTCGGACCCAACCATGCCTCCCTTGGATTATCACCTTAACCCATCGGTCGGAGCTCCAAGCCCGATGAAGTTAATGCAGAATGATCCACTTATCTCATTTCTCAACAATCCTGCTTACAAGTTCAAGCATCACCTTGAAGACGAAGAGGATTATTATAAAATTAATGGATCTACCATGCCGTTTTCTTCTATCTATCAGAGCATATCAGTTACATTTTCGCCTGTGCCCCTTGCTTTTGGTGCTTTGGAGCTCCCTTCATACCAAAATCAGATTCCTGTAACCCCTGCATCTTTAAACAACACAACGAATGGTTACCTTCAGCAGAAGAAGGCAAAAACCGAGACAAGTTGGTCCATGGATGAACGTAAATACGGTCAGTTTGCAGAGATGGACGGAAGTACTGAAGGAGTATTGGCTTCCGCTTCGATGGCGAAAGAGTTGGATGATAGCTATGGCCATGTTCAGTCCTTCGAAGGTGAGTTACTATCTACAAAATTATCGATATAGTCACATCTTGTTTCATTAGACAATCGAGCTAAGCTCATAGGACATCTTATTGATGGCAGGGATCAACTTCAGGAAAGAAGCAACAGAAGACGTAGAGGCCATGGATGACGACTTGTCGAGCCTGCTCCATAATTTTTCCTCCATTGAGTCTCCTCCAACAGGGTGGGTATCTTACAACGAACAATACGTCAAACAGCCACCAACATGAAGAGGCAGCTTCTTCAGTTGCCGCCACCATCGTCCTTGATCCCAATGCCAGCAACCGGCAAGAACTTGACTGGACAACGAGCAGTACTCAGGGATTAAATTGATCGCTCATACTGATCGGCAGGCGAGGACTAAGAAATGTGGCTGATTCTGATAGACAACCGACCGATTTACACATTAAAAGTTTCTCTAAATGTGAGACTTACTGATTACAGTGCATTTAGGTCAGGTCTGTAGCATATGTTAACTAGGTCATCTGTATATTTATTTGTGCTTTCCATGCGATATGTTCTGTAACGTAATTTAGAGGTTATGCTGTTAGTGTTAGGCTGTATCGTTTGGGAGCAGAAGAAAGTAAATTAATGAAAATAATCCTTCAAGATTTGCCTCTAATTCACCAAATTAAGATGCATACGTTGCATAAATTCTCAGACAAAGAAGAGCAACAGCTAATCAAACTCACAAATAGAGTTAAGAAAACATGGCATACCATAAAAGATCAGCATACCATCGCATGCACTTCAGGGCTATATCGACCAAGAGAAACATATCCTATGCGTGACAGGAATTGCAAAACAACAATTGTAATTTCCAGAGAGGAAAAGCCAAAATGAAACAGCAAAATCAGGCAGGATTAATTACAATCACCATTGCGGGCGACATACAGATATCTAATAGAGCAAATATATTAGTACCACCATCTTATCCTTCATTGGTATAAACGAGCAAGGAACAATTCACCATCGAAATAAAAGTTGGAAAGCATGAAAGTTATATTTACAATTTAACCCAACATAAAGACGAACATAGGAACTGGAAAGTAGTTCAAGGTGAGAATATATACAGCCTATCTAAACTTCTTGATAGGAGCTTCTTTCTTTCACCACGAAGGATCTAACTTGGCATCTCATGCTGCAATCTCCGCAGCTCCGAAAGTGTTCTCCCCACTGTAAGTCATGTAGAGAAAACCGTCCTCGTCTTTGTTCTCCTCATAAATGGCAGACATCATAGCAGCTACGAAGCAAAGTTTAATCAAAATCAGCACCCTTTATTCATGGCGCAGTTACCATAAGAAGTTAGGGACATGTAAACAAAACGCATAGCTCCTTGCATCATACCTGTTGGAGGAAGAATGTTCTTCACAAAAATGAAGATTGCTTTCTCAGGACTCAGCTTAATCCTTTTGCGCACCACATACACAAACTGACCAATAGTAAGGTCCGCAGGAACGAGATATCTGCATTGATGGAGAAAAAACATATCAATATCAAATATAAGTACAGGAGCATTCTCATCAATCCCAATAAGTAGCGTCGAATGTTGCAAACAATACTACAACAAGAACAAACCAGATTAGATCCAAGCATAGTTTCTAACTGGAACAAGTTTATCACATAATTCTACAGAAGCTTCTTTCCATGCAGTCTTAAACTTCTGCCACCGAAGAAGTACAAGCTAACCAGTATAACTTCAGAGGGAAAATCTCAAAAGAACTTCATTTCATCTTACACAAAAAGAAATCGCATATTCAGTCGACAAGTCGACCACATATTTAGGAATCTATTCATAAGACGACCTCATTTCCTTCAATATAATCTTGTAAAGGTGACATTTGACAGCCTGTTCCTATGACTAGAAGACTTAGAATAGCAAGCGAAAATGGCATACTACTTACTTCTTCTTGTCGATGTCCGGGATGTCAGTCCTTTCCGCCCTCTCAACAATCACCTACGCCATACAAATATAAAGAACCAAGTCAAGTCACTTTACACAACAATTAAAAGTACAAAGAAACCCGACATGTCCACATAAGTCAAATAAAGCGACATACCGGAATTCTATCAGGGTATTTCTCACGGATGCGAGAAGCCTCAGCTTGCCGCCTTTCTGTCATCCAAAACAGCAACACATATGAGATAATCCGCTAACATAAAAACACCAAGAAAATATACACAACAGATCAAAATGTCATCCTATTAACTCAAATACTTGATACAGCCACGTTAACTTGCCAAGACACCATCAGAACCATGCAAGGAAAACTGGATGTTCATACCAGCCCAATGACTTCACCACAGACAAATACCAGGACAAACGATTACCAGGAAAAAGGTTAAAAAAACCATAATTCATATACGCCCTTGATCGCCGCAACATATGCTTATTTATACAAATACACTCTATAACATACCCCAACTGTATCAAACAATACAATCGCCAACGATCAAGTAAAACCAACCATCAGCGGCAAAATTCTTCAAGAAACACGCTCCTTTCACGATAATCATGACTCGAACCACTTTCCAGAATGGGATTCACACCCTAACAAATACTCACCACAAGATCTATCATCTCACCCCAAATCTACACCTCAAAAAAGCTCTCAACATATTCATATTACAGCACTCCCAAACCATCCAAATCTCACAATCCTAAATCAAAACAGGATCCCTTCACCCAAAACAATCAAATCTATCAAAATTGAGGTCAAACAAGAACCAAAACACAGAGATCGATCCCGATCTCTCCACTCCAATCACAGAATCACGACCTCAAAGATCAAAATCATCACCGACAGATCTCGAATCCCAAAAAATGAAATCGAACCAAAAATCAAAAGAGAAAACGAGATCTGGCTCACCGAGAGGATGCTCCAACTTGAACGAACTCTTCGCCATCTCGAAATTCAACCAACCAACAAAGCTACGTATCCAATCGATCTTCTAGGGTTCAAATCGAGATTGAATTCGATCGATGGATCGAGGATTCCAAACCCTAGAAATTCGAGATCTAGTGAATTTTGGGATCGATGGAGAGAGAGAAAAGGGGAACTGATTTGATTGCTCTCCAAGTAAGGGGGAGATATTTATTTATTTATTTATTTTTATTTTTATTTGAAAGTATATTTTTGATTTTTGGATTTATTTGTACGGAATGTGAATAGTCAGTACAGGAAACGGTGTCGTTTGGCGTTTATTTTATGGGCCGTCTTGAGAATACTGGGCCCAATGGATGGTTACTGCGTCTATTCACCGCCGTCCAAGCCCAAAATACTCTTACACGGACCCAAAATTCAATGAGTTCAAATTTTGTGTATGTCTGTACCCAGATACTACTGCTACATGTAAAAAAGTTACAACCAACAATAACTGGAGTAATTCTGTCATCGATAAGATCTGGGAAGACGATATGCTCCATAGTGGTTCCTTGTCACGAATAATATAGAGATTATTTCTCGATATCTTTGGGATATTGCATAACAATTATCAAAGTTGGTAGATCACTAGTCTGTTTGACTGGGACGATAGAAAATGTTTTTAGACATTATGATTAATAGTAATAAGTTACATCTAATTGTAATTTTAATAAATAGTTTGGTAGTATTAGATAAAGAACAATTTAAAATTATTTTATTTGATTAAAACCAGTTTTGATTTCTCAGTATAGAATAAAAACAATTTCTAATTATTTGTGATTTTAACAAAAAAAAGATGCTACAGTAAAAAATCAAATATCCTCCTCAAGATTATAAAACGATTTAAAATTGAGTTGGAACAACTTTAAACGCAACCAAACAGTCATAGATCTTGTAACAAATTTACAACCTCCCACTTCTCTCGCGTTCAATGTCATCTTTCTCAAAAAATCACCATCAACTCCAGTTAAGAAAACAGAAAGCACATTGAATGCCAATTCACTTAGAAACCCGAAACCAAGACCAAACCAACATGCTCTCTCTGACTCCTCCACCAAGGTGAAGTAAATGCAATCTGCAGTCTTCTTGCCAACTCCCCCGAAGTGAACATTAAACGCTCCAAGTTCTTTGTCCCCCGTGAGCGTCTTTGATATATCAACATCATCAGTTTTTTATGCTAGCTTTGGTGTTTGTTCAGAGTAAAGCTAAAGTTAGGTTTAGTACTAGGTCGTTTTTTTTTTTTTAACCATGTAATCAGGGAATTCTAACATTTTTCAAACACATCTGAAAACAATTTTCGAATAACAAATATAATAAAGTTAAGACCGCATGTATTTCGTCCTCCCTCGTTGCTCCGTGTACTAGTAATAATCTTCAACCTCCCCATTTGTTGACGACTAGTTGCAAATTCAATGACCCATTCACAACACAAAACACGCCATCATTTGAAGCTTCTCCTACAATCTTCTTCTGCTTCTATAAGCTTCATAGTTTTCGTGTTTCTGAGTAGGTAAGAGTAATGTTTGTTGCTTGTATCTTATCCATTGATGCAAGAACTTGATGTGAATCGATGAGTTGGTCATTCGTTTAATTTGTGATTGTATTTTGATGAAGTTTTTGTTTTCTGGGTGATGGGCAGAGATGATCGATGAAGCAGAGGATCAAGTCAGTATATGGGATTGGTGATAACGAGATATTGGTCCGGTTCAATAAGAAAGCTGTGTTTGTGGTGGAGCTCTGTTTTCTGATTGAGCCGTGCCAATATCACGTAACGCCATTCTCCGATCAACAATATCGTCATCATCATCGCCATCAACCTCGCTTGTTATGTTTGTTGAGTTGACTGGGAACTAGAGGAAAAAACTACCAAAAAAGAGGTACGTGCAAATTCTTCTTTGGAATCGTAGTGTTTTAATTGGTTTAAGATACCATCTCAGAAATTGCTGCAGTTGCAAATAAGCACTTGGTTCCATTGAAACCTTGTTCCAGTGCGCTATGGTATAATTTGGTCTATGAGGACAATAAATGTTGACGGTGATGCGTGGCGGTGTTTCAAATCAAATCTTCGCGTCAATCGCGTGGCTTCTCTTTCCCGCGTGGAGTCCCCCGTGTAACTTGTCCGTGTGGCTTCCCGTGTTCAGTCCGCGTAATGCTGAGTATAAGAAAAGGATTGATGGAGGAAATAAGATAAGCAGAGCAAGGAAGAGGGGCAAAAGAGAGCCGGGAAGGGAGGCAGGGAGAAGTGAAGAGATAAAGGATAGAGAAGGAAAAGGGAACACTGTTCACATATACACACAAAAACACATTGAGGGTTTAAGGGATTTATTTTAGAGATTATTATCTCTATCTCTTATTGTGAGATTCTCAATATTTTGAGTGTACCTCCTTTTGTATTTCCTCCTTTTGATTAGTGGATTCTTCGTCGTCGGTAACCGCCCGTAGTTTTTCCCGCAAGGGTTTCCACGTAAAAATCTTTGTCTCAATTTATTTTTGCGTATTTATTATTGTTTATGTTTATTATTAACCGACTCGTTCGTAACAAACTAGTATCAGAGCTTGGAACGTTTTAATCCTTATTTCCTACACCGGGTTCGCCCACGTAGGCTTAGGAACGAACGTTGTTAAGCCTGAGATTTAAGTTATATTTTTTGCGGGTCAGTTTTCATGTATTTTTTTCCACAAAAATTATTTTTTTTCCCTCGATGAACAGTGTTGCACAGTGTTGTGAACAGTATCGTGAACAATGTACGGATATAGTCACTGTTTATACAGTGTTCCGGTGAACAGTATTCCGACAGGAATAGTATGAGCGATCAATGGCTACTGGTGTCTCAGTTGAAGTGTCCAACCCTTCTGCTTCAACCCAGGAGATTCCTGTAGCAGCCATTGATGTTGGTACAAAGAAGGCTACTGCCTCTGTAAAAAGCCTCAAAATGAAAGGCAAGAAGGGATTGGCCAAGAGAAAGTTAGTCTCTTTTGGTGAATCATCTCTCAGGAGGAAAGAGCAAGCCCTACTGCTGTAGACTCCAACTTTATTGCAGTAAACACAGAGGTTGTTACATCAACAAAAAGTCCTCCTCTTGAGGCCACCACCACCACTGAGGTGATTGTTAAAGTAATAAAAGAATTGTCACATGAGACAACCCCTTCTCCATCTCTTACAGACCACAAACATCAACACCAACTCTTACTTCAACAATCATAACCTCACCACCATAAATATCTCCTCCACCACAAACAACAATTACCACCATCTTATCATCAAGTATAATTATAAGATCACCACAACCAACAACCTCACAACAACAACCAACCATAGATCCCAAAGTTAAAGGGAAGGGTATTGGTTGAACAGCCTAACCCCAAACGAGACCAGAGACAAATTGAGGAGCATGTTGTCCTTATAGTAAAGCTAGCCATCGAAGAGGGAGCTTATCTCTTAGATGAAACACTTGTAGTATCCTTCTCCAACTCTGGTATGAAGGCTCAGATTGCTGTAACAATCCAGAGTGGCATTCAAACTGCGCAAACCACTTCAACATCCACTGAAACAACCATTACCACCATAAGTCAAAATGAGCCCACTTAACCTCCTCAAGCTCCTCAACGAAGAAGAAGCACTAGAAGGCCAAAGATGGATGACAGACCCCTTTTCAACACAAAGCCTTTATATCACATCCTTCAGAGGGTTAATGATGATGGCATCCCTGCTGACACCTCAATGTATGCCTCTAGCATAGGCGTGAGCTTGACAATAGGATACAACAACAGCAACTACAAATCTCAAGAATCTCTTCAAATATAAGGAGGGCCTCATTGAGCCTGTAATGACTCATGAGATGGAAAGCCAACTTGTCTAGATGCTTCAAACTGTCATATCCCAATTACTGCGGGAATGCCTCTCCATAATTACTGAGGGGAGGATCATAGTAAAAGCCCATGATGATGGTAACAATGAAACTCCCCTTTCTGTACCAGAACAGGAGAGCTCAGATGATGAGTTTATTGATATGGTTGCTGCAGAGTATTCGATACTGAACCTTATTGTCCCTCCTGCAGCAACCCTGGGGGAGTTAATTCCATAAGCAGAGGAGACTTCTGTTGGAATTGACCTCATTATGGAGGTGACTCTTGGAGAGCATTCGGAGTTGGGGGCTATTTTCAAGATATGCAGATTCCTCTGCATCATAACATTCCTTCTGCAGACTCTATTACAACCGCAGAAAGACAATTTTATGATCTCATTGCTGCAGAGTCCCCTCTCTGTAGTGTCCCCCAACTCACATCACCGCAAAAACCCATCTTCACCACCTCACCATCACAAACCACAATCTCAAAATCTTCTTCACCTCCATCGACCACCAGTAACTCACCATCTCCACCCCCAAACCACCACCGCAATATAAACACCACCACTACAAAATAAGCCATAGCTTCTTGTTACTTCCTCTGAAAACCAAACGGAACAATTCATAGAAAAAGCGTCTGAGACTTCTGCCCAAGAGAGTGAGAACCTGCAAGAAACGTTTGAGGTTCCTGCAGAAGCGTCTGAGACTTGTGCACTAGAGGTTCAGCAAATACAAGGAGCATTTAAGGTTCATGCAGTAGTGTCTAAGGCTACTGCACCAGAAGAGCAAACAACAATGGATATGCCTATTATAAAAGATGTTCCCCCAATTCCAAGACTGGCCATTGCTGTAGCAAAGCCCATTAACACATTCCCAGTGGTTTTCTTTCCATCACTGATTATATACTCTTATGTATACTCTGAGCCAACACTAGAAGACCAAGGTGCAGAAGCTCTAAGCTCTACTGGACACTTCAAAAACTCTCTTACAGCAGTGTCACCAGAATAAGAGTATTTTGAGCTCTCTCATGAAGGAACCCCTATAGCTAAGGAAGGACAGTCAATCATATCTCTGCTGCACTTGGTGCGTCCATCAATCTTAATGATCCCATGAAGCTGCTTCAATTATTAGCTGCACACGTACTCCAGCTTCAAAGTCAAGAAAACGAGCATTTCTCTACTGCCACGTCTCAGATTAACTCTACTACTGAGTCCCTATATGATCAACTCAGCAAACTCTAGCGCACAGCTGACAGTAGAGTATCTCAACACTGACTTCACGAAGGCCATCTCTGAGATCAAACATCAAACCAAGCATGCCTCCACCACAGCAACAACTACAGATGTTTCGTTGACTCTTTCAAAGAATTCTATGATAGAAATACATTAACAGACTATAATAAGGCAGCAATCTCAGTCGAAATCCATCACCAACATCATTATTAAGCAAGTTGCATGGCTAACAAAGCATGTAGAGGGACAGACTGATGAGGTTGTTGACTACTTCACATTCACGGCAGATGTGGTTACGCTCACCAAATACGAGGGTATGAATATGATAGAATACCGTGGAAGATTGAAACAATGAAGAATGGACGTGAATGAGACATACATGCAAGAAGAAAGAGATTTACGAGTTCATATATGATCTAATCTAAAAGCCATTTATGCAAGAATAAGCATGACAATACTAAACGAAGCTCTCCAAAAGCTAAAACAATGTCCACAGTGCAATATTGTCATAAATATCAACTAGTGCGGCTTTGTGTTTAAGATTTAGGTATTGGTCTCATATATATGTTCCAACTGAATGTCCATTATTCTATGATCGAGCCACGACATCATCGCTGAACAACCAAAAAGTCTCTTTACAGTCAAAAGCAGGGTATTTTGAGCAATTCTATTGAAGATCAATGTCTTTGTCATTGGAATGAATTGCATAACGATGAACTGTGTGATGATGATGGGTTGAAAATGTTAATTAGCACACTGAAACGATGGTAAAGTAACTTCACGCACTCAATGGTTTCGACAATATTGGAGTTGGATATTGTTTGTCCAAAACTCAAATCATGAACAAGACACTTTGAATATGAGTTTTGTCTAAGCATTTCAACAGAATCAACGAAATGGAGGACATAAGGTAATTGGAAGATACAAAGTCAAAAATAAGTACAATTACGTTTACGATAGTATTATCGATTTGTTCTAACTATATATTGGAGTCGATGAGCTGTAAGCACTCCGCCAAATAGGGATTGCATACATTACAGCTACCCAAGTTCGACTAAGAAACAATAAGCGAAACCAAATTGCTTGTAGCACCCTTGTTTGTTTTAGTTATGCTGTTAACAAAGAGCATGTCGAGGTTGTCGAATACTTCATATCTACGACGGATTTACTCTACGCTCACCAAACAACATCTTCATGGCCAAACGGTATATCTAATATGGTGTAATATCGTGAAAGATTGAAACAGTGAAGAATGGACGTGAATGAGACACACGGTTGTGTCTGGGGAGACACGGATTGGGAGAGGCCATGCGTCGAGAGTACACTGGATTTCCTCTCTAAAGCAAGCATGGCCGTATCAGGCAAACGGTCTAATCAAGCCGTGTGTCGAATGTGTGCAAGAATGACGCACAACCGTGTCTGGTGCACACGGCAGTGTGAGCTTGTTTTGAGGCAAACACAGGTTTTCTATGTGATCGGTCGTGCGAGGTTAGCACGGACCGTGCCTCGGGTTTTTCAAGCGAGATTTGTTTTATTGAAACGCATTTTTTATAGGAGGTATAAATACACCCATGTTATTATTCGTCCACAAGAGTTTCTAGGGTTTGAGTTATGATCTACTACGATCTAAGATGCTTCGTAATCCGATCTTCTCATAGTGCTTTGCCACCACGGTTTGTGGTGGTGTGATTTGTGGGGTTTTACTTTCGATACTCGGGTTTCACCACGTTAATTTTGTGTGTTTTTATTATTGATTATCTCGATCTAACATCTTCAAATCTTTTAGAGCCTACTACCTAACCTAACTTCGGGAGCGGACTCGTTGGAAATTGACACTCCTGACGGCTCTGCCTCGTCAAAAGCAAGATAACAAGAAAGATTCTTGGAAGGCCAGCACTACTCGAAGGCATGCTTATTATTTGGGTGGATCATTGATCCACTGAATTGAACATAGGATAGCACCCATGGGAACAAATTGAATTAAGAAAAACTAATACTACCAAAGAATTTAAATAAAAATGTCTGCCCACATACTTGCCATCCTTTTGAACGATAATTCTTAAACCCTATGTGCCTTGTGTGGGCAAGAAGCCGAGAGGACCGGAGTCCAAGTTGCTCACACCATCTTCACAGGAGGAACAAGGTAAAACCTCAGCTGCATTACCCACATCAGGTATATTAGTTGCATCGCAAAGATCACAATCATTCCTCACATCACCAACATGCTCCGCCTCACCGCGCATTACGTCACCACCAACAAGTACTTCGCGAAGAGTTAGAAAAGATGTGGACGAATGTCTGTTTGAGATGAATGATCATTACAGCTCAACCTTGTCGAAGGCAAGACGACAAGGGACAACGCTACTCCAAGAGGTGCTGATATTTTTGGTAGATCATTGATCTAATGAATTGAACATAGAATGCCAGTGGCATACAAGGGAACAAATCCACGAGTGTTTTGCCGCCTTCCATGTTCTCGTTCTCTTAGGCCGCCTCCATGGAAAGTTTAATTGAGAATGTTGAACCTCGTTGAGGCATTCATGCATTTGCCTCAACCGCGGGAGAGTTGTGTGTTTGATGTCTTGTGTG